>JARHVA010008331.1:372500-395000 GCA_037957365.1 Torreya grandis
ACCATATAAATTTGAAACATGGCCATCTTGATGTTCAGTATTGATCAATAAAGGAAGTTCAAATATTATAGGTGTTTATAGCTTGAGTATCATTAGTTCCTTTGGTATTGGTTCTTATGTTTTATGTGCATCTATCTTTGCTTTAGTGTTTAGTGGCTTACCTATATTTAGAGATAATAAATCCATAGTAATTGACTCACCCATTTCATAATTTTGGATACTCTCAAGAGGAATACATTGTGTATGAGGCACCATTGTAGGAATACCTTCTGCATCAAAATGTATAATTTTTAAAAATTTAAGAGGTTAATCATTGACATGCATTATCAATAAGGTCTCATCATGTATGAATTTTACACAAAAATGTAAATTATATGGGACAAAATCCATGGTATGTATCCAAGCTCTACCTAGAATTATATTGCAATGTAATGATTGAAACATTATATAAAAAGTGGTTGGAACCATTTTTGGCTCAAACTAGTATAATGTGAATTATCAAATAATTTGATATGCATAAACAAATTTTGAATAATGTTGGTACTAATACCCATGATGATTAGGGCATTTGTGATATAATTTTTTAATCCTGATCCATTATCAATTAACACCCTTTTTATATGCTTATTATGCATATTTAATTATATGAACAAAGGTAACTCTTGGTAAATAAAATATTTAGTTGATAAATATATTGGATTAAATGTGATTAGTTTTGTATTTTTTTGAGATCTTACATGATATCTTCAAATTAATTTGGATCAATATAACTCATAACTTGGGTTTCATGATATGTTTCATATAGGATATCTTTATAGATAGTAGATTAATTTAGAAGTTTAAATATGTAAATATTAGCATGTGTTGCACAATTAGTCAACAAGGTCATTACCTTATATTTTATCACAAGTTTTTGTTTAGGAGGAACATATTATATATTAATAGGTGGAAAATTAGGTTGAACACCTTTATATTTTTTAGTAGTGACAACATGGACCATAGAGTCCAAAATAAACTATGGGTGAAAAATGGGTATGGGATGACATTTGTAACTCAAATAAGATATAGGTGGAAAACATGGTTGAGAACATGCACATTGGAATCTAGATATTGGTTCTATATCGTTACAAAAGGAATTATTAAGAGAGATGATGTTTTGATTTTGTTGTAAAACCCTTTCATGATATTGATAGATTTGCTTATTTAGTTGAAATAAAGGTATTTTAAAGCTATCATAGTAACAAAAAATGGCTTAAATTATAAATTATTTACCAAAATATACTATAGATGCATCCATATTGGACAAATTTATAACAAATTAAAAGTTGATTTTTAATTGTAGTGTCTTTTTAAATGAAAAATTAAAAATCAGCAATAGAGAATTAGAAAACCGTAGATGAAAATATAAGGTTTTTGGGGACCAAATGTCAGGTTTACCAAATTTTTAACCCTAATTATAATTATATTATAGGGTTAGGGTTCATAATATATAAATTAATAATCACAAGGGTGATAAAAATATTTATAGTAGACCAATCAATTACAAAACTTAGATAAAACATATACTAAATTTATTATGCTAATATACAATAAAAATTGAAAGTACATCTATGTTATATAATACAAATATAATGAAAACTATATACCTATCTAGTTATGATGCTAACATAGATCTAGATTTGGAACAAGCAGGAAGAAGACTGGAAAAGGATTCTAGATTAGTTATCAAATTATGTAAATTTAACTTCTATAGCCTCAAACACTTATGTCAACCTTAGATGGTTACATCAACACTTATATAGCTTAGATTTATGTGTCCTATATATAATACCCATTAGATATATATGTGACCACTTATAATGTTTTGGGTTATGTGTTACATTCACTTTGGTGTGCTTAGATCTTCATTATGGGTTTTACTCCATGTAAAATAGCTAAACCCTAGTTCTTTATATTCATAATGACTATAAAAAAAATGGGTTAATGGGATTATAGTTTCAAACTAACCCTAAATACCCTTCATTTAATAGGTGATACCTATATAACCACTACTCTAAAAAGGTCCTTAGAAGGATGTTGTTTTCTCCCAATGTGTTGGAATGTGTGTGCATAAGTGTGAAATATGTGGAAAATATGTACGATAGTGACCTAGATTGTAACTTGTAAAATAGAACTCATGGTATGATCCTTAAGTAATTTAGACTTGTATATATGTTTTCCCTATGACTAATATGGAAATATGAGAGAATAGGGAATATTTTCTCACTTGAATGTCTTTTATCGAATTATGAGAAGGTGTGAGATTTTTAGGTCTTTGTTAGGTGATGAATGAATGAGGATTGATATTTTATTTATATTTATCCCTTTGGATAATATCTCATTTTAAATCACTTAGTATGACCATAGGTATGCATTTTTTTTGTAAATTGTATGACTTTAGGCACTAGACACTTACATCAATGTAGGCATTTGACTAAGATGCAAGTGTCTTTGAAATTGGAAAATAGGTGTAAGTATAAAACTTTTAAAGACATAAGATAAGTAGGTTTATAAAATTTTGGGTAAGATATAAGTCTTGGGTTATTATAATGGCATTGGTCAGACTAAGAGATAATCAATAGAGAGATAGTAGATGCAAACCTCTTGACAATAAGAAAGGCCTATAAATGAGAGGAATAACCAAGTTGTTTATTTGACAAGTGTACAAGACTAAATTTATATAAAATTCATAAATAATGTCTAAAATATGATAGATAACCATAGGGTCCTTTCCCACATGCTAGAGATGATCTTAGAGAAATATTTAATTTCATATGTATACTCTATTTTAACTACTTACTTCACCTAGTTTTCTTAATATTATCATATGTATCATAGGTTTTAGATTTATTGGAATCCATATTACAATATTTAGTAGGGTTATCTTGATAAATAATAAAATTATAAAGCATTGGAGTCTAATTATAAAAAATATTGGGATTATTTAATTACACATCGTTAGGATTATTATTATAAAATCCTTGCTGTAATCATAGTGGGTTATCTATTTATGTTATTCCAAAGATTTTATATTTTTAAGGATAAATAAAAAAATATATTAAGTTGGTGAATCAATTAGGTTTTACATGAATTCTATAAATATACTGTATTAGGTTAACTGATAGAGTATGAATAAATTTTTTAAAAGATGACCATATCAGATTAGATGATGCATTAGAAATTTGAAAATGAATCAAATTGTGCTTTCTAATGTAATTGACAAAAAAAATTATATTGGTCTAGTTGATATAGCTATAATAAATAAGAAATTTTTATTAGACAAGCTCAGATAGTTGTAGAAATGTGAAAATTGTCTTGAGCTAGCTGATATAATTTGGATAAAATCTTCACTATATTGTATGATGATGTGAAGATAATACTAAGAATTAAAAATGAAAAAAATTAAAATGATCAAACTAAGGGTGGGATAAGATTCATGTTTTTTGCATGAGAATATATGCATATGATATGATGACCTGTAATAATATTTTTAATCTTTATAAACTAGGATACAAATGAGATCATTATAATAGAGTGTATATACGTTTAAAATAGTGGGTAAGGACATTGACTAACCATAGGCATAATAGAGGGTAATACAAACTCAAATTAAAAGTGGATAAGGTTTCATATACTACCCCTAAGATATGGGGTATGGCTCTTATTGACTATGGAAAATGTAATGTCAACTAATATACCTACTCACCTATTATGAAGGTCAGGGTAGAATCACACCAATCTAATCCTATGGACCTAAGATTTAAAAATTAGTTCAAGAGGTGCGAAGGGAATTTTAAAAGGTTATGTGTGTAGGATTGTCTCAAAAACATTAAATACATAATTAGAGTCTAGGAAATTACTTAGAATAAAAGATGTTATAATTAAATATTCTAAAATACAACAAACATCAAATTGTATCTAAGAACCAAAGTTAAATAAATAATAACAATAAAAATAATGAGGTGATGTATTTTATTTTATGTTCTCAATTTTTTCTAATAGAGTAATACTTATTGAAGAGGGATGCATGTTATAAATAATTGAATCATGTTTATCTATATGAGAACTTTCACTTTATGACCAATTTCCTTATTTAAAATATGGTTTTATATATGATTAGTAAGAAAGAAATAAAAAATAAAACAATAAAGGAGAAAGGAATAAAAATAATAAAATAACTAAGAATCAACCCTAAAATAACAAGTGAAAATACAAAACTAATATTAAATATTACATATCAATGAAATTAAAAATCAATAAGTAGAAAATAATAAGTTGCTAAGTTAACATGATGTTAAATTTAATAAAAAAAACTAAGGAATTAGATTAAAGAGAATTAAACTAAAATTGAATGAAATAAATAAGACAAATAAAATAAACAAAGAATGAGATAGAATCTAAAATACTAACCAATACTAAAAAAATAAACAACTAATCTAAACAAAGGAAAAAATGCAAGAAAATAAAAAGTATACTATAATAGGAAACTAAAAAAAGTAACGTAATGATTAAAATAAATTAACTGATTTATAAAGAAGATGATTTTATCAAGAAATACTAGACTCATACATGATTTACATAATTTCTGAGAATATAAGTGATAAATAATGAAAAATCAAAAAAGTGTCATAATATGCAAAGTACGTTTTATTATTTAGGTAAAGGAAAAATGTGATCCACACATGAATATATTATTATGTAGGCATCAAAAGGTTAAAAATCTTGGACATATTTAGATAATCAATTTTAAATGAAATAATCAACCTAAATAGATTGATTTTATTAAGCATTACACTTCACCATAAGAGAATTTGTTATTTGATACTTTTGTAGCACCCAATCTCAAAGATTTATCTTAGAAGAGAAATCCCAATATGAAGGTTAAACTAGATGAAGTTATTTACCTTTGTATGTGTTTACCATTTTAAATGATGTCTTTAAGTCCTTTTAAGGTATATTTTTGAAAGTTAGTTATAATTTTAAGTTATAACTAACTTTTCTTTAATCTTAAAATAAATTTAACTAATTTAATTAGATATTTATAAATAATTTGATAAAGTAAACTTATTTAAGTTTAAAATGAACTTTTTATCAATACGTTAGACATAAAATATTAATAAGACAAATAAATATGGGCAAACTTAACAACATATTTAATTAAAATATAAATCATTATGCAATCAAATAAAATTATTAATATAAAGTAATCAATTCAAAGACATTATAAAATTTATCATTTTCTTTCTCTAATATATGATAAAACACAAAATTAACAATTATCCAATTATTATTTTTATGATGGTAGAATAATTATTAATAAACCATATAGAGAAACATATTAAAAAATAAATTTTATGAAAGTAATCAAACTTAAATACCATCCAAAAATAACATACCTTCCATTATACACAAAAATTATAACAAATTTAACCACTATCTAAACCAAATAGCATCAAAAGTATGAACTACTATGAAGTATGAATGTGAAATATCATTCATCATAAAAATATTGGTCATAATATGAAACAAATTTAATTAAATTTAACCCATTTTAAGTTTGATACTATGTACACTTAGTAGGTTTCACATGAAACTACTTTAGTGATACTTCCATATTCATCATCCACCTATAACTTGGTCTGATTGATTATATGTTTTATCATAGATAGGATGAAAGGATAATTTTGCATTATGGCTTGAAGAATAAATGTTTTCAATTGAAATTGAAATAAGAGTGTTGATGTGGATTTGTGCCACACCATATACTAATAGGTTTTCACCCTCTCATTTTAGGATTTTATGGATTTTATCTATGGCATGAGTTATAATTTGCGATGCTCCTATGTAGTCTACATGTAATAACATCATGTGACCTACAAATACACAAGGGAGATTCACATGATAATCAAAATAATACCCTAATATGAATTATTTATAATGTTAATATGATACAACAATTAAAACTAGTTATCATGAAAAAAGGTAATAATGAGGAAATGGTAAGGAAAAAAGAATAGTTTATATGCATGAAATAACTAGTTACTTAAGAAAACACTATTTAAATGAATCATTCCACTAAACTTATATATAATATAATTTTTATATGACTCAAATAAAATTAAATATAATCAATATTATAAGCAAACCAAGTTAAAATAATCTTATAACATCAACTTGAAAGATATTAATTCATGATAAATTTATCAATTACACATTTAGTCAAAAATTAATATTATAGTGACATATATACATAACAATTAGAATAACCATTGGATAAATATAAATATTGTAAATTATGGGCATAAGACACCTTCTTGAATTGATTAGCTTAATTTAAAATATCCATGCATAACATAAAACTAGAGAGAGAAAAAAGAAACACAACTCATAAAATTTATTGTAAATTATTGAAGCTTGCATTATTATTGTTAAAAAAACCTCTTGGTGGCTAAATGACAAATTATACCAAATATAATTGTAGTTAAATTAGTAATCTAGATAACTAAAATTTTACAATGTTTACAAAGCCCTATTTTATAGCGCAATGGAACCTACCTAGTTATGGATATAATGACAAAGGTTTTTACACCCAAGGTTTGTTACAACTAAAACCATAATAAATGAGACTAGAGTAGAATAATGATAAGGAAAGGGGCCATGATAACCATGAAAAATATAAAATACTTAGCTAAACTAGGGTCATTTTCACCTTTTTCACAGTTGAATAATATTAGTTTATAACTTTTAATGGGTCTACATTTATCCTGATATGTACCTCATAATTGGGTGAACCCCACTTTAATAGTGTTCCAAGTGGAATTAATAGTGTGATGGCCTACAAAGGGATGCTCATAATTTATATAAATATTAGATTTAATTATTTGATAGGGAGTGAAAACTATAAAATTTGACTACGTACCCTTGGGGTGACATGGATATGAGTTTGAAAACTAAGCACCTTTGTTTTTCATCCTTTCCACATGGCATATCACACAACCAAGTATTGATTTGATATTTTGAACATAAAGCCTAATTTTTTTGTAAGCCATGTTGATTCAAAGACTTAAGTAGCCTCTAATTTTGACATCTATGTATTTTTATGTCCCATTCATTTATAGTTGATGCCACATGGTAACAAATTGCAAAACCATAATTTCATTTTGAGTGTGTCTAAATGAAGCCCATTTTTATTTGTAGACAAGTATGATGCTAAAAAGTCATATAAATTGATTTAATCACATCCTTGCAAAGGCATAGACGTTGAAAAAAACTGTGTGAACCTTTGTTTTTTATGAGGATTAAAAAATATACCAAGTGGCCTTGAGTACAAGCATACTTATAACCTAGATACAATTATGTCCTCTTTATTGACGTCCATACTAGGTGAAGTCTTCTCATAGAGTAGTGGATTTGATATTAATAATTATTTACCAAGTATCTACCTCATAAAATAAACTATGATGGTGATAGGTGATTTATTATCACATACTCAAAAACTTGTATGAGTTTGAAGTGCTATTTGTAAAGACTTTTTGATAATCTCCATGAATCTATGAGAAGTTGACATGCATAATTTTCCTTCACACCAAAAATTGTTATAAATGTTAAAATGAAATACATAAATTTGTGAGTGAATGCAAGGTTGATAAGTAGAAATCTACAATTACTTTATATTCCTACAAGCCTTAGTTACCAAAAAAATCCCTTTGGCAAGTCCCAAGGATGGAATTTTGTGAAACTTTAAAAGTGGTATTGAGTGATGACTTTGACTCTTTGAAACTTAGTTTTTATTTAAAGTTTTTGTTTGTAAATTATATGATGTAATGAAAATGTGCTATTCAAAATTGATGACCCTAGTTAGAGCCAAACATACCTTCAAAAAAGATGTAATGAGCTAAAAATACTTGTAAGGTCAATAAATACAAAGTTAAAATTGCTTTGAAGTACCGAAAGTGTTTGGAACCATAAAAATTAATTTATAATGTTACAAGGAGATAATTTTGTGAAATCAAATCAAGTGGTATGCCTAGGTTGACTGTGAGCAAGGAAAAAATATGGCCAATTTTTTTGAGAATGTGGTCAACTCTGAATGTTTTAAATCCATGACTAAGTGCCATGTGAACTGGGAGAGTTAAGTCATTATCTTTCACACTATTAAGTGTTATGAATGCATTATAATAATGTGAATAAGATTGTGAAACATTTTGATTGATGTTCAAAGTCATGTGAAAACTTGAAAATGAGTGCACATAGACTAAATAGTTGAGTCACTATCTTTGAATGTTATGAATCACTATGAGTCAATGTGACTAAGTGTGAAAGCCTAAAACTAAGTCCTCTAATCCTACATAACAAATCACACATGTCACTAACCAACAATTTTCATAAAATTGACTAAGTATAAGATGATTTATAAGATAATTCAATTGAGACAAACACGTTTATTATAAAGAATTTACAAATATGTTAACACAAGTGTTTCCTAAAATAATTTAAAAAAATCTAAAACACTATGAAAACCTACTAATACGATATAAAAAAAGTTGATTTATGTCTATATTCTTAATCTTGAAATAATTCTTAATATTATTTATAGCATACATTAAGTTAATCTTTTAAAATAATAAAAAGCTATTAAACCTAAATAAATAAATATACATAATAATTTTCTTGAGGTTTTGGACATTTTTCTCATTTTTATATTTTAAATGTTAATTTTTATTCATTAAAATAATGGGGGCATGTTTGTCATAAAATATATCTAGAGTAGTATTACAAGGAGGTATCTCAGACAAGATGGCATATAATCAACTTGTGCAGGAATTTGATTAGGTGTAGTAAACATTTCGAAAGAGGGGGTTTATGAGCTATGTCTAATTTGGAGTATTTGTTAATTACCTCTATGATGACCTATTATTCCATGAGGATGAAAAATAATAATAGGAAACATATTGAAAACTTTCTGAAAATTATGGTCATGAACATTGAAGTGCAGAGTGAAAAATGCACTAACAATGATTTTGACACTATAAGATTTGAATTGATAGTTACCAAGTGAGTAGGAATCTTGTTATATTATTATTGACTTCCTCTACCTCATATTTTATTTATAACTCTAAAATTCATAAATCCAACTAGACATTTCATCTCTATATAAAAAGGAAAATATATGAGATTGATTTAACCTTTTAGTTTTAACTATGTAAAACCTATGTTTAGATTAAAGGGTTGAGATGTCCAAATCATTTAAATAAATTTAAATAATTAATTAATACTTTTTTATATTATTTTACCTTATTTAACTTTATGAAAATATAAATAAATAGGCATTAATAAGTACTTATCTATAAAATGATTGTCATGGATGATCTGGGTTCTAAAAATTGAGTTTTGGGCAGTTATGAGTGTCATCAATAGGAATATATTATCTATTTCTTCACTAGACAATAACACCCTATATAGATTGTATCATCATGATTTTGTAGTATCATTAGTGTGGAACAAATGTCCCCTTTGTAGTATTATCATTATTTTCTAGGAAAAAATTCACCTATGTTTTTAGGTCCTATTCCTACATGAATGAAACTTGGAGCTTTGTGTTGTGCCTAGACAACTTAATTTAATGTGAAAACTTAATATTACTTACAAGTGTGGCATGATAATTAATTATGTGTTCATTATTATGATAGGGTGTACATCCTCAATATCCTACTATGAAGAGAGTTACCTACATACCAATACTTTGAAGAGGGCTCAAGCCCGATGTAGTTCTCCTACCTAATGCTTGATGCAAGTGTAAGTAAATTCTAGGAGTAGACTTGGATGCCTTAAATTTTATTGAAATTTGAAATATTTTAAAACTAGGCTTTAGGATGTTGGATATGGTAGTATGTAGAAATAGGATAGAATAAGGATCAAATACCATAATTTTTATCAACTTGTCTTTGGTTTAAATGTGCTTCTGCTTCTATTTTCTATCTAGTGAAAATATGTCAATTAGACTTTTATTTATAGAGTTTTATTTTATATGTAGATACAAAAATGTACTTAGGCTAACCTTAAGAGGGGCACACATTTAAAAAAAATTCTATTATGAAGATATAGGGCTAAGGAAAGTATTGCCCAGTTGGGGACACTAGATCCATATGGTTATAGTGTCTGACATGTGGTGCTAGTGTGTACTTGGAAGACTATTGAGAAAGTTAGGTTAAGATCTAAGAAGACAATTTTAGAATTTTTTTTGACTAACTGAAGGTGACTAAAAAAGTATGGCTATGGATATAAGATAGGTCTAGGACTAAGCTAAGAATAGGGTAACCCAAGAGACACTCTTAACATATAATTACCACTTTAAGGTGATTATATTCACCCTAATTTATGCTAGTAATGTAATAAAGTGAAATGACTATTATAAATAAAAATAAGCATACCTATACTTACCTTAGAGGTAAAGCCCATGTAGCCAAGTCTGAGTATACAAAATTAGATTTGTGTATGTGGAACATGATCCAAAATAATGTCCTGCAATGAAACTAAAAAAAATTAGTCCTTAAGAGATGATTAAAAGAAAAAGACTACTAAAATAATGTAACTCATTAAAGCTAAGTAATAAAAGAGAAAAGGAATGAATACACCTTATTAGATACGCAAACCAATCCATGAGCTTGGTGATAATCTCTATGTGTGTGAGTATACATAGTGATAATATCATTGAATATATTGGACTAAAATGATGGATTGATCAATCCTCATATGGGTTGATGAATAACTTAATCTAGTTTTGATTCCATCATTGTCCACCCCAATTTGGTAGATCCTGATCTACTTGAATAGTTTAGATAAGACTGTAAGTGTGTCTAAACCTCTCATGTAGGTGGATCAAGAACTCAAGTAGGACATGAATCCATCATTTCCAACCCATTTAAAGTATATACATCTATAAATAAATTATGTAAAGTGATGAAAGTATCTAATTGAGTAAATCTAATTGTGTATGTCCTCTCTACAGCCACTTAGGTATATTAGGCAGATATGGGACACTCGAGAATGCCAACCACTATAGATGGAGTAAGGAATGAAACTAGATACAAAATTGTATGCGATAGTAAGTGTATATGGAATAAAGAATCACCTGGAGTTTTCAACTCCATCTGATCAACCTATGTGTAGTTGAGTATATGAAAACTAATGTGTTGCACACATTCACCCAATCTATTTAAATGAGTATGTAATAGTTAAATTTATGTAATTTAAATTAATGTGGTAGTGATCATTCCATGCATGATGCCCCTAAATATGAGTAATTGGTATTAATCTAAGATAAAATGAATGAATCTAAGTAAAATCTAAACATAACTATCAAACCTATGTCTTTATCTATGCAAATCTATATTGTACTTGGTGTACTAGTTTGAATGATCCAAATTATCCTAAAGATGGGTCTATCAGATAGTAGTTCACTATAATGGATAGTATCACCCTATGGTGTTAGTGTCCCAATAATGGTATTAATGTGTTTTTGGTTCAATTTCTAAGTGATTTAAACTAAATTTTGAGTTTATGTTCTATTCTATATCTACCCTAAGTTTGATATCTAAAATTGAGCCTATGTGTTAAGATTTATATGTGAATAAAAATGTAGAAGAATGATCTATATGAAAAACCATTATGAATTCCCCCTATTTTGAGGTTAGTTTTGAAACCTATGTAAGAACTACCTTCTAAATAAGTATCTCTATAAAATGTGCTAGTCATAGCATGTGCATGATATTCAAACACATTATAGAAACATAACATTAGAATGTAAAAGTATCTAAGCATAAATAAATAATGTAAGATGTATGTTATAATCTAGCATTACCCAAGGGTGTTAATATAGATGTAATCAATGTATAACTATAAATATGAGTGAAGAACTAGGGGGTGGGGCATGATGTCACTCATGATTCCCAAGTAGGAAGGGCAGATGCATGAGGTCCCTCATGTCATCAAAAATGTGTGTTTGTGTATTGTGTGTGTGTGTGTGTGTGTGTGTGTGTGTGTGTGTGTGTGTGTGTGTGTGTGTGTGTGTGTGTGTGTGTGTGTGTGTGTGTGTGTGTGTGTGTGTGTGTGTGTGTGTGTGTGTGTGTGTGTGTGTGTGTGTAATAAGAAAATATATATGTCATGGTGTAAAATTTATGTTTTGGAAATATTTGAATGTTTTTTTAATTTTGACATTTTATATTTTTTTTATGTACTATGAGTATAATTTATGTACAATCAAGTGAAAATAAATTATGTATAAGGAGTAATAGATAAGGAAGTATGTACAAGGGTAGGGACCATACTAACCAATGAGTCTTATGGGAGACTCACTATCACCACAACCTATGTTGAATAGGGGAACTATGATCATGCATGCAATGTGAAAGGGAAACTATGAGCCCATGATATGTTGTGTTGTATAATCTGAGTCTAAATATGCTTGAGTAGTGATTTTATGATTTTCTAGCACTAACTATGATGCCCTATGAACTATAGGGGTCTTAAGGACCCATCTAGTAGAAGTAGAAGCTATAGATGATGTAGGTGATATATGTTGAGAACCCATATAACCCAATATAATTGATCTTGACATAAAATAGGTAGAGGAAGGTCTTATATAATATGATATGTATCTTTGATGCAATGGTATCCATGGGAGAGTATGTGTATGTATAGATATTGTAAGAGTAGATCTAACTTGCTCTAATGTCTCTGATGAACACTATCATATATGCATAGGATTTTTTCTCTCTACTATAATTGATAATCATGTAATATGTGGTACTGATATTGAAACTGTAACTAGTGTCAATGCCAAAACTATAGATGGAAACTATGTTACAAATGCCTATGGTATGGGTAGATGATACTCATATATGACACCCTTAATCTTAACCACCTAATTAACATGTATATTCTTTAGGCATTGGTGTACTATATATGGGATGGATTAGAGCTATTGTAACCATGTCCTACCCAATAATATATCAAATACAACTATAATAGGTACTACTAAAACTAAGTGTCTATGTGTGTTGGTTCAACTTGTAATGGAATCACAATATCCCTGATGGAGCTCTAAATATGGCCACTAAAACCATGAATGACTATATCTATGGGGAATATATCCCTATCTATGTATCCCAATTGATATTAGAGTGTCATGATGTACATGTTTATGCTTGACCCTTTTTCAACCATAACACTATGAATAATATGGTTTTCTATGCATGATCGTATGAAGAGTGCATGTAAATATATGTCATCATCCACAATCTCCTAATCTAAAAATGTGATTTTCATAGGTATAGTCACTTAGCTGGGGTGATTCAGTGGTCCCAAATAATAAAAATTCAATTATAATCTTTACAAACACTTAATCAATTAACATAAGCATTCATGAATCAAACATATCATTCATAAAAATGAGCAATAAACACAATGCAAGATCAATCACATAACACATGACATACATGGTAAGCTATCTTGGGAAATAAAACCCACTATAGCTTAAAATTGAACTATTTTCCTATAATGACATGATCCAATTTAGACCATCTACAAATGATAAAGGAACTATAATCCCTATTTTATTAGACTACAATCCCACAAGGTGCTGCCACACTTGTCTAGATGAGTTGTAATAACAACTAGACCTTTTATTAAGTTTCACTTTACAAGGAGGCTAAAACTACCTTAGATTTTGAGATTCCATAATAAATCCTATGAACCCATCCACCTCTGAGCTGATCTCTTCAACACTTGATTATGGACCTCTACTTATCACACTTCACCTTTACTCATACTAAAATATCTAATACACTATTATACTAACAAAATTATGACTAAAAGGTCATATAAACAATCCTCAATCTATTTTACTCTTCAACTCATCTTGAGGGCACTCTACTCCTCCTTCACTCCACAAAACACACACAACACTCTCTTAGATTTCTCCCCATTATCTTACATTAAGTCTAGTAATCACCATATTTGATTTCATTATTTATAAAGCAATATTGATAATCACTACCTTAGTTAGCCATTAGTTATGCTTTATACTTTAAGGCATCTCTCACATGAAGACATGATTCAATAAAATCTTCATAGGTTAGCCATAACATCTATGGGTTACCCTTAAGCAGCTACACCTTTTAATAAGGCCCTTATATCTCTTATAGGTCTCATAGAGACCTATTCACCCATTTATCTCACCTTTAAGAAAAATAATAACACATGACCACTTTTGAATACATGAGTCTATTCCTTATGTAACCTTTGACATCCTAAAATGATCACAGCCATCTTAACTCACCTATTTATATGTTCAAATGACTCAAACAAGGACCTTATACACAAAAACACCATTACTAAACATATAATAAAATTATTAAGCATTTTTCATACTCAAAGATATATTGATCACACCTCTAAAATACAAACATAACATCATCATGGAGATTACAACACTCCCAAATAAATAATACATCATGATAAATTGAAACATCTATATGAGCTATAATATCCTTCTCAGGTCACTTGCAGAATAAGCACAAACACATAGTCAACATATATTCTCAAAACCTTTGATAATACTCAATTTTAGATCTTTAAATCAGTTTTATTAGATGCACCATTGAGTCCTCTTCACCTTTATTTTTATATCACTAGAAAATTTGACTTCTATCAAAAGATATGGATGAAATACAGATCTCTAGTTTTTCCATGTGTTAAATTCAAATATTTGAATTCAAACAATCACAGGTAACCTTCAAACACAATACTCAAATCTCATGTCCTTTCAACTTAGATCAAATATGCACCATTAATCACTTCCAATGTTTAATGTATAAAATCCAATACTTATATGCTAAATCTCTATCACTTTGACCTAATCTCATGAAATATAATAACTTTGACTCAATGCACTCTATCTATCTATGTGTATTAGTTGGGTCTTTAATGATCAACACTCACCATTTGATCAATCTGTATGAATACTTGCTCACTATTGGATATTTATCATATACCTTTCATTAGTCACTAAACAATGTACACCTATATTCATCTCACTACTTCTTGACTTCTTGGATAAATAAGCATCATTGATCTTGTTTCAGCTTTACCACTTTCAAAATTTGACTATGGGGACCCTCTGAGTAGCCATTTTTTAACCTTAATAAGTTCTTATATGCTTCAATGCATGATCTCAAATTTAGACTAGGTGATCTCCTTAGATAGGAGAATCCAACCATATAAAAAAAATCTCCTCAAACCCTCATGTGTGTGATATATAATGCCATTAAAATTCCTTTTGAGAATCTTTTTTCATAGAGCCAACTATATCAAAAACTAGTTGGGAGGCCAACTTTGAACAAGCATAACATTTTTACATGATTTCAAATTTAGCACAAATCATCTATGATAAAAAATTAATAAACCCATAGATTAAATTCTATTTAAACCTTCACATGTGAAATATATAAAACCATCAAAATGCTCACCTATCTCTTCTTTCCATATTGCAAAATTGGCTAAGTATGGAAAAACATAGCCAAAATACCTGGGAGCCCAACTTTACATATGCATATCTTTTGATGCACTAAATCACATGATCTAAAATTAAATGAAAATAAACTAGGTATAAAACTAAAAAAATCCATATGATCACCTTCTCATGAAAATTCCACATGTGCAATATATTCCATCATCATTCTGATTACTCAGCTCTTTGTAGACACATTGCAAATTTGGCTAAGTATGGGAAAATAATGAATTCTAACTAAGAAGCCAACTTTACACCCTCATATCTTTGACCACACTTTTATGAATGACTTAATATATGTCATATAAAAATGAGGTAATAAATTAATCATAACCATATGACCAAATCACCTTGACACAGTCCCACATGGTAATGGTGATATCATCAAACTACCTACTCAGGGTTTCTACCACTAGACCCAAAGTGTCTAAATGAAAACTATGATCAACTAGATGAGTTACACATATGTACATAAGCTATCAAAGATTATATAATATCTTAGGGACCTATTTCACATGATCCAATCATCATACTCATCCATGAACATATCTAACCATGCTAAAATTGAAGATCAACCAATCATACTTCAAACATACAAGAATAAGCACATTGCTTACTTTTTCATTGCCACATAAAATAGGAAGGATATTCATCCAATCACCAGTACACCTACATGAAAACACTAATAACACCATGTCACCATCATGAAAAATCTTCAATAATCTCCCCATTTGTCATTGATGTCAACAACCATCATATATAATAATATACATCTCACATTCTATCTCTTTAATCACTCCCACAATAGGAACTTTGCACAATAGGAAATTTATACACCTTTGACACAATCAAAAAGTGGTAAAAAACTGATCTTGGGTACCTGAATAGACTATGAAATAGGAAATGACCATCTTATAAAGATGATAGAAACTCCCCCTTACCTTGATCCTACTTCAGCTTGCCTTGACAACATCCTCTTACTCCATGCCAACATTATTTTCAATCAAGAAACACAAAAAATGAACCATATAAATATGATGGAGTACATCAATAAATATCTAAGAGGGTATCCCCCTAAAAACTTTGAGTAATTACACCTTTTGAGCATCTTTGGATCTCCACACACCATGAAGAATTACCACATATGCTTACTAGCCTTGTCTCTCAAAGATACCATAAGGACCATAAATATAAATTTATTCCACTAATAAAATAGGAAAAATACACTAAACCAACTTTATAAATCACCTTTAAACATACATACCTTTCTCTTTTGGATAAACTAAGCAAAAAGTACTCTTCTTCAAACTAGGCCCGTCCAGCCTCAAAATAACCCTACTTAAAACTTGAAGAGCTCACAATTTTTAGTAGACACATCTTCAAGACCTAAAACTCCATATCTATAGCACTCTCATATGCCCCTTTAATAACACCAATTTTCATTACCAATATTATACTTTTCCACATATTTACTTCACAAACCTACTAGCTAATTAACTCTCCATAGTGATAAAAACTTGAATAATTTGATAACTACAAACCTTCAAATCTATGTGAATCTTGATTTGACCACCAATTTGGCCCATTACACATATTAATAATCCTCAGACCTCAAATTACAATGAAAAACACTTTTATATCATATCCTAAAACCCTTTAGATCACAAAACCACCTTGACAAAGAAAAATCCTCCTTTGCCATACAGGAACCTTCAATCTGACCTTGTAGACTATTCCAACTTGAAAAACACCACAACAACACTTTTTTCTCCACCTAAAAGGAGTCTCTTAATAATTATATATAGATACACCCTCAATGATCTAAAACAAAAATAAATCCTTATATTCCATCTCATCTTTGTTCAATTGATACTTATAACTCTTCTTATTCTTATTCTTCTTTGGATTTAGAGAAACAACTTCCTCAACTACTAAAACATTCTCCTTTCTTATATGACTGGATTATTAATACATGGAGACAACATAGATTCATGACATATACTTCCATTTGAATAATCTTATTTTTAGTTTGGAACCTCATCATTAGGCATAAATTATTGATGTTATTTATATGATACATTCTCAACAATAATAAGATGTTCACTTGGATCCATACATACGTCAAGACTAGACTCATTCAACACCATGGTCTTCTCCTTGAAATTGATTTCTTAATTCTCAAAATGAATACAAAATGAAAACCCTTGGCATTATTTAACTTTTAAAGCATTCTCCACCATAACAAACAGATTACTTAGATCTTTAGTCTCATCGTGACTCACACTTTTCACCTTTAGCTTCCATGTGTTAACATGCCTTTTTCCTTGCACTCTAGGATCCTGATTAAATATATTGTAACTTATAGTTTTCTTACATAACATAGTAATGTGACCTACATATTCACAATTATAACACACCATACCTTAAGCAATAAATATATATTTCCTTACCTTATTTGAATAGGAATTTGCAATGTGTCTTATGTCATGACAAACAAAACAACCTCCCCTTTTTGAAGAGGAATCACCTTGTCTAATCTTAAGTGGATATTGGTTTGAAAAGTGTCCCACATCAAGAAATTTAAATCACTTGACTCTGTTCACAAATTTTTATTGATGAACCCCATCATATTCCCATGTAAATTCATTTCTAACAAGTCTCTTACACTATCTATCCCTATGCCCAAATTGATTATATGTATAAATTTCACCATTGAATCTTACATACCTCATGTAATTTAGATATTTGATCTAATTTGACTTGACTCTACCAACACCTTCACTCCTTGTCTAATGATTTATCTTCAAAGTATGATTGTCCTAGTTCACATTACTCTTCATCTTGCCTTGAGTTACATTATTTTGTTCCTATTCATATCCAACACTAGTTCTATCACTATCATGGTTTTGACCACTCAGAATATTGTCTAGATCATGCGAGCTCTTTTGAAATATACAAATTTCTTCACCTTACTAGTTTTCTTTTTTATATTTCAAAGATTGATTTTGAAAAACATACCTTGAACATTCATCCTCTTTATATTTTAGGCTTGTAGATAGAATTTCTAATTGACAATTGATATGCTTGATCATATCTTCATACTCCTTGGTTTTTTCATTCAGTATTTCCTCATACAAATTAAATTATGCCTCATAGTCCTTTAGTTTAGATTTCATCTTCTTATTGATGTTCTTCTTAATCTTCAGTTCTTCAATAGCATTCATCAATATAGTCTCATGGTCCACCTCATCTTCCTTATTATCTAAATTAGTCCAAGTAGACACCTTTTTATGTGAGAAACTTCCTTCTTTGACCATGAATAGAGATTCATCTTTAGTAAGACCATCATCTCCATAATCATATTCTATGTCACCCTCTTCATTCTCATCTGATGAGAAATAATATTCTCTGGTATAAAAACTCTTCTTGTTCTTGAAAGACCTCTTTTTATTATACTTTCTAAATCCTTTCTTTATGTATGTCTTCCTATAATCATTTTGGCCTTCACCATGCTCTTCATCATATTTTTTCTCATGCTTATGAGGTAAATTTTGATAAAAATTTCCTTTCTCTCCATAATTGAAACATTTGAAGGGTAGTTTAACCGTATACTTCCTTGATCCTATGTTTAATTTCCTAGTAATTAAAGTAATTAGTTCATCCTCATTAATGTCATAAATGTCATCCACTTTGTATTTCTTACCTTGGAACTTATTATTAGGATTTATATCTATCTTAAATGCAATTTCCTTCTTTGGTGGTATGCCATCATTTATTCTCATCTCATATATAGTAAGAGTGCCATGCAATTGATCTATCTTCAACTGAGTAAGATCATGACTCTCTTCTATAGTAGATAATTTTGGATCAAAATTGAGAGATAGAGACCTTAATAGCTTTTGGACTAAAATTACCTCTTTAATATTCTCTCCAAGACCTCTTATGATGTTCATATTCTAATCAAATCTTTGTAAAATGGATGCCACATAATCTTATTCCTTAATATTTAGACTTTTAAATTTCCATTGTGAGTATGCAACTTAGCAAGATTGACCTTTGAATCTCCTTCAAAAATGATCTTAATTTTGTCCCATATCTATTTATTAGATGTGTAATGGATTACCTTGGTGTATTTAGTCTCTAAAAGACCATAAGTGATATCATTCATCGCTTTGGAATTGTTCTCAAACAACATCTTGTTTGCAATACTAGATGGAGGAGTAATAGGATCAACATAACCATCCGGAATAGATTTCCATAAATCAAACCCTAGGGACATTATATATGTCCTCATCCTTGTAAATTAAAAATAATAATTAGATCCATTAAACATTAGTGCTTTCTTTGTAAAAAAACCTCATTGATGGTTGCCCATATTTTACCTTAGATCACCTTCAAGTTATTAAGCCTTTACCAAAGGACCTACTTTGATACCAATTATTAGAGGTACAATCATTGGAGAGGGGGATGAATCAGTAATCCAAAATAATCCAACTTCAATAATGATCTTTATAAACATTAAATTATTTATGATAGGTATTCATGAATCAAACACATCATTCATAGAAATGAGTAAGAGAGATAAGGCAATATCAATCACATAACACATGACATACATGGGAAACCCTCTTGGGGAATAAAACCCACTAAAACATGCAATTTTAATATTATCCTATACTAAAAATATCCTATTTATACCATCTAAAAATGATCATGGAACTACAATCCCTATTTAGTGAGACTATAATCCCATAAGGTGCTACCGCACCTATCTAGATGAGCTACAACAATAACTAGACCTTTTAGAAAGTTTTAGTTTGCAAGGAATTTTTAACCACCTTAGATGTTTATATCCACAAAAACACCTATGAACACATCAACCTCTAAACTTATGTCTTTAGTACCTAATGATGGACCTCTACTTATCATACTTCACCTTCGCTCATGCTCAAACAACAAGTGTACTATTATACCAATAGAATTATGACCAAGAAATCATACAAGTAGTCCTTAATCTATTTTAATATTTAACTCATCCTTATGGAACTCTAATCCTACTATGCTTCACAAAACACACACAACCCTCTCTCATATTTCTCCCTAATCTCTTACATCAAGTCTAAAAATCACCATCTTTGATTTCACTATTTATAGAGCAATCTTGATAATCACTACCTTGGTTGGATATTAGGCATAAATTAGACATTAAGTCATCTCTCACATGAAGACATGACTTAGTATAATATTCATAGGTTTTCCATAGAATCTATGGGTCACCCTTAAGTTGCTACACATTTTAATATGACCCTTTTATCTCTTATAGGCCTCATAGAGACCTATTCACCTATTTAGCTCACCCTAAATAAAAATAATAACACAAGAGCACTTTAAAAATACATGATTTCACTCCTTATGTCCCATTTTACATCCTTAAATGATAATAGTCATCTTATCTCATCTTTGTGTATGCTCCAATAACTCAAATAGGAACCTTATACATAGGAACACAATTATTGAACATACAATCAACTTATTAAGCATTATTCATACTCAATATATATTTTTCACACCTAAAAAATACATACAATAATTCTCATGGAGTATATAACACTCCCTACTATATAATACATCATGACATAATAAAACAATATTAATATAAGATCAAATATCCTTATCATGTCACTTGGAAAATAAGCATATACACACAATGAACTTTTAGGCTCAAAATATTTGAATGTACACACTTACAAATCTTCAAATCAAGTTAATTAAATGTGTCATGGAGTTATCTTCATATTTTTTTATAGAACCATCAAATTTGACTTCTATCAAAATATGTTGACAAAATATAGAGATTTGGTTTTTCCCTATGTTAAATTCAAATGATCACAATTACCCTTTAAACATAATTCTCAAATATTGTGTCCTCTCAACTCAAATCAAATATGCACCATCGATATCTTCCAATCTTTAATGCATAGGCACCAATGCTTATATGTTAAACCTTTGTCACTTTGACATCATCTTGTGCAATTTGGGAGGTTTGACTCAACACACTCCATCAGTTTTTGTGGATCAATTAGGTCTTTATTTATCAATGTTTACCACTCAATAAAACTATACCAACACCTACTCACTATTTTATCCTTATCATGTATATTTGTTAAGTCATTATATAACATGCACCTATCTTAATCTCACTACTTGCTAAATTCTTAAAGCAACATGTACTATTGATCTTGATCGAGCTTAAACACATCAAAAAATTTACTATGGGGTCCCTTTCAATAGTCTTGAGTATCCATTTTTGAACCTTAATAACTTCTTCTACTCTTCGATGCATGATCTCAAATTTGGACTAGATTATCTCCTTACATAGAATAATCCAACCATATAACAAATAGCTCCTATAGTTATGTGGCTCAATTTAAATTACCATTAATTACCACTAGATGTTAATGAGTTCAAATGATTCCTTTAATTCTTCCTAGACCTACACCCTCCATATATCTTCACTCATATCCTACTCCTACTATTTTATTTAGGCTTATATTAGATCCTATAGTTTAAACTATTGTTATCAGATGATGTTGAGTACCCCCTCAACTAAGACAAGAGGAATGCATTCAAACAATTCCACCTTATCCCCAACCTAATCAACCAAGACCAAAAATCAAATGAGAACATATATTTTTGTTTACCAACTCAAGAATACACTAACTAAGATTTTTATGCTATATTTTCTTCAAAAGGATACACTTTTTAAATATATTCTTTACTAAGCTTTGAGTCAAATATCCATGCCTCATGATATATATCCTTTTTATTTTGTATTAGTTTTTAATACTTTAAAGGAAATCAAGGATGTCATTTATCTTTAAAATGATGATTTA
>JARHVA010008331.1:402500-460000 GCA_037957365.1 Torreya grandis
GTTTTTATCTTGAATTCTTGTTTTCATGAATTCACTTCATTTTAGAATGCCACCATTTGGGGTCAGAAATGAATATATATGTTTTGATTTTTATTTCATATAGCTATAAATGAATAATGTACTCTTTAATTTATAATGTTGTGAGAATGAAAATCAATGGATAAGTTTTAAATAATCAACAAATATGTATTATTTTGTGTTAAATTAATGTTACAAACTCAAGGACTACTAAACAAGAGGTGTATATAATAGAAAATTTCATGTATGAAGAGAACCATTAACTCATTTCTTAGTTTTACTTATATTGTTTGAATTATTATAATAATTTTATTTAATTCCAAAGCTTTCTCTCTTAGCACTCAAAAGATGATAATTCTTAGAGGCAAACAATTGTCTTGGCTAAAATATAATATATCAAAAATAAGATGCATATGATGGAATAATGAGTAAACATAATTTATTCTTGAGTTATTTTAAAATGTTTCAATTAATATTATGGAATATTTGATAAAAATAAGTGAATATATGGCACTAAGATGTAAATTTGAATATCTCTATTGGGTAACATCGTATGAGGCTGAATTAATTGTTATTACAATAAGAGTTGTTTAGTTAACACTCTAGTATGATATTTTATGTATAAATATGTCTTTTTCCTAGAAAAAAAATAGATTTTAATAGATTTTTCATGTTGACATATTATTTCAAATATAGAAATCTAAGAATTATGTTTTTTTTAATTATGAGGAAATGGAATGTAGTTTTTCTATTTCTAACAAAATTATTATCATTTCCAATGTAAATATTCATATTCAAAGCCATATTGATAAATTTCACCTAAAAATTAATCAAATTTAGTGCCTACTTGATCACTATGGAAATGGCCCATGTGCAATTAGTTAAGAACCTTTAGAGCTACCACATTTTTTGTCACCTCTTGGTGGATGGGGATGTGGTGCATGCCAGTAACATTCCAAGAATAGGCACAAGAGCCTATCTCCCCACTAGTCACCACCTAGATAATATTCTTCATGGCATGTTAGAATAATTGGATCTTCTATTAGTGTTGGTGATGGTAGATGCTACCCCTGCCCCTTACTAGGACCCTAGAGGTGATGGTAGGGGATGGGGCCCTCCTCTCAAAACAATTTTTTGTGGTTAGATTTGGTAATTTCTCATAATATATGCATGGATGATAATAATAATTCTCATTAAAAGTATGGATGTGAACCTTTAATTTTGGATGAAAACCCCCATTTAAGGTGGTTAGGGTGATAAATCATAGGATTATCCTCATCAACTACCTCACCTAAATTCCATGTTTGTTGCTAACACTTAGTGGCTCCCTTTATTATTATGTGATCTTAATAATGATTTGTTAGTTGTTTCACATCTTTGATTTGATGTTTTATTGAGTTGACATTATTAACCCTCTATTAGGCCTTTTATTTCTCAAGGATATTTTATCCTCAATTTGAATCTGCTCGGTGTGAATTTTCCACCCATTTTTACATGATTATAATTGTAATTTATATTTTTTATATTAATATAGATATACTCTTAAATTAAAAAACTATTATGATACTTTTTAGGTATAAGTTTTGACCCAATTTGTATAAAAATATGTATTCTATTTAATTAAAGTTTTTGATTCATGTCTATTAATGTTATGTGTTGAAATGAAGTGTAGACTTAAATTACCAAGAACAATATGAATTACTAGTGGTGATAGTTTTGTACTTAAATATTCATGTTGTATTTTTTGTATTGAGTTTAGTAATATTCCATGGAAATAAATATTGTAGTTTTTCTTAGCATACTTATGGATATATTAAGAATAAAAAGCATATACATTTGTGTATATATTGTTTTGATATAATGAAAAAAGTTAATAAGGAAATTCTTATGAGTTAGAGTTTCTTTTACCTTAATTAACTTGAAAATGATTTTTTATCAAAATAAGAACTCACTTATGGTTGATTTTTATTAAGTTGATATTATGGGAAATATGACTTGTTGGAGTATTCATGTCAAAATTTATAAGGGTATGAAAGTACACCTAAACATACCAATATTAATAAAATTCAATGTATGGACCACTTTCTTATAATGTCTACTCAAGAAGACATAATATTAAGGAAGTTACATTTCTCAAACCTTCTTTTGGTATTTTGGTTGAGATTAAGACTAAGTTATTGCATGCTTGATGATTTTTTAATACACTTAGCATGGAAAAACACTCTATTTGACATGTTTATGAAAAAAATGGGGGTTTTTACACTCATTCACTTATAATGGACTATGATAAATACTATAAAAATTATTTTACAAGTGTGTTGATGGATGCATAAATGGTGAAGGTTTTAAGGAGAATAATTAGTTATATTTATCATAACCATCTCTCAGTGTCTCTATTTGTTCCAAAGGTTATTATTTAACCCTAAATTGAGATGGGTCAATATATAGGGTTAATAATATATAAATGAATAAAAACAAGGGTGATAAATAGATCTATATTAAGCTAACTAGTTCACAAACTCAAATAGACAATATTATAAATTCAAATGATAAAATTAAAAATATAGATATCGATTGATATTGTAATGAATTTAAAATAAGAATACGTAGGTATTCTACTATGTACATGCATATATAGGTTGAAACATGCTAAAATTGGATTGGACCTATATTTTAGAACAATCATCAGATTCTAGAATTTTACATTATGTGGCCTCTAAATTTTGCATCAAATTTAGATGATTACCTAGAAAATACTATCTAACTTGGATGCATGTGTTTTGATAATGATTAGGTCTTATTTAACCACTTAAACCATTATAGGTTTTCTATCACCTTTACTCTAGTCTGTTCAGATCTTATACATAGGTTGTTTCTCTTTGTCAAATGATCAAAGACAAGCTCTTCACCCTTGGAGTGACTATGAAAAAATGGGTTAGTGGGCTTAAAGTATAAATCTACCATAAGAACCCCTCTATCAATAGGTGATGCCTATATATCTAGTACTCTGAAGAAGGCTTTGGAATTATATAGTTCTCTCCTACATGTTGGCTTGTGTGTATCAAGATGCAACATGTCATAAGAAAGAACATAGAGTGACCTAGATTTTAAATTAACTCAAAAAATATGGTTCATGGAGTGATCATTTATTATTTATACCTATTGATGGGATATACCTATGAATAATATTGAAATAGGGTAGAATAGGGAATATTTTCTCACTTTAATGCTTGATTCGGTTCCTTTGGTAAGTTGCCTTGGGAGTTGTTTGGTCTATGCTAGGTGATTAATGAATGAGGGTTGATATTATATATATATATATATATATATATCAAACTATTTTATAAATATATTATGTAAAATCATTAAGTAAAATCATAGGGATACATTTCATTTTAAAATTTGATGATTTTATGGCACTATACATTTAGTTTGGCAAATGACACTATCATTAATATAGGTGTCGGATTGGGATGCAAGTGTCCATGAAGCTATAAAATAGTCACATGTCCAAAAATTTTAGATGATGATAATAAGTAGTTTTATAGAATTTTGAGTATTACAAAAGGATTGGTCATTAGAATAACATATGGTCAAACTAACAGATAATAAATAGGCATAATAGATAGCTAATGTGATCCTTTCAACAATAATAATTTCTTATAACTAAAGGGTGTATCCATGAGAAGTACTTTCAAAGTATAAAATATTGAGGTACTATATAATTTATATTTTTTGTCTAAATTTTCCATCTTAAATCTAGTAATGAAATTTCTAGTTTAAAGTAGAAGGAATGTGTACATGGGTGTGTAAAACACACATTTATTTGCATGAGTCCCACTTGAGTGATTTATTAGTGACTAACCTGAAACCAAGAACTTGTTACAATATATAATCAGTGCATATAATCTGAAATTGAAAAAAATTCAAATGAGTGAACATAAATAAAACAAGGCTAGGAGTTGACCTATGTATTGATGTAAACATTTTTCCTTTTGGTAATTTGATTTGAAGGGATGCTTTATCACCTTTAAAGCTTCACAATAAAGCATCCCTTCAAATCAAATTACCAAAATTCAAGATGTTTACATCAACACACATGTGTACTTCTAACCTTGCTCCTTCATGTTCAATCATTTCAAATTCTTTCAATTTTAGATTATATGCACTAATTATATGCTATAAAAATTTCTTCATTGGAATCATGCAAATAAAGGTGTGTTGTACACACCCATTTAAAAAAAATTGCCCAAACCTTAGAGAAAATGGTGAGTTCCCTCCTAACAGTTGATATTATCTCAACCATGTAACCTAATCATACTTATAACCTTGTGAGTTTAAGTGATGAAAGTTAACTCACACTATAAATATGGTGCATGTGGATAATTTTATAATTCCATCTTATAAAATTGGTAAGATCAAGTGATGTAATCACCTCAACCTTTACAAAAATAAACCAACTATGTAGCATATTTTCTCAATAACAATCTATAAAAGTCCATCCTAGTGTAGGCTAAAGTCCATAGAGGTATTCAAAATATGAAGCTAATTTGATTTTGGAATTTTAAGTTCTTTGTTTCATGGCACATGCACCTCATATATGTCTTAAACTAAAAATTGGGTATATCAATGGTACAAATGTATATAATGTTGTCATAAGTGTGTACCTAAATCATATAACTATGTAATTTGGCCAATTTTGATATTTTTCAAGTGTTTAATAAATGTCCCCATGATATTCACCTAATATAATCTAAAATTGAGAACTGATATAGGTGTGGAGAACATGTTTCCATAACATGCCCCTATTGTAATCTAAAAATGTTAAATACTATATAAGTGTGGAAGTCATACCTTATTTTCATTGCCCCACTAAAATCTAAAATTGTGAAGGTGTGAAATCCATGCCTCTATGACATGATCCCACTAATATTCACCACCCCCCCCCCCACCCTCTAAGTGAGGCTAAATATAAACTAGTATTCGTCTCACCTAAAAAGGATAAGATAATTATATACTATATGAATGTATGATGTAACATATAGGGGTAGCATATCTAGGTAAATATGGAAATGAATTACATAATATGTGATCACATCAAGTGCTAAGATGAATGATGTGAATCATGGTAATGTCTAAATAGTAAAAATACAAGCAATCAAGCACACACACAAGAGCACTCAAAATTAAATCAAAATATAATGGTTTAAGGAGACCTCAAACAAGGGGCATGTTTAAATTTTATGAAATTAAAGGGGCATGACCTAACCAAATATCCATAAATTAATTAATGACATATTTAAATGTCAACATAGAATAAGCTATGACATATGAAAATCTCACAATAGGTAAACATACACACAAGAGACACAATAAATGGAGCATATGAAAATGTTAAAATAAGAAATATAATTAAAGATAAGACACTTAAGGAATTGTATAAATGGAAAGCATGGAAGATAAAAACCCAACTTAAACATGTCATACTAGTCTTAGATATATTTGTTAGAAAAAATGTTAAGTACATAATGTATCAAGTACACTGCAAGAGATATAAGCAAGGATAAAGGAATGTGTAAGTATATAAGATCAAAACATGATAATTTAGAATGATTATGAATGATATAACCTAAGAGTATCATTATCTAATAATTAAATTCCCCAGTGTCCAAATGACATGAGTAGAGGGAAGGCCCAACATCTAAAATTAAATAGATCGTGTGTTTGGGTATGCATGTATCATACTAAAAATATGTGTGAAACACATGTGTATATATAAATAGATTTCATGTTATCTATGAACATGGAACCTATAATATATAATCCAAAGAGCTAATATAATGTGTAAAATATAAAAATATTTTTGTATTTTTGCATTTTGTAAATTTTTTATATTTTTGGAATATTTTATAAGAAAAACTATCATATTATCTCACACAAAATATGTTCATGGGTATATCTCCACTTTGAAATTAGTTTAATAAATTGGTGATATTTCCAAAGAGAATTAATAAGTGTAATATCTAGTAGGGTAGGATATGTAATGATTTGTATATGTATAAAAGGACTTTGGGGTTGTGAAGAGATATTAGAAGTAGGGGTTTTTGGAACCCATTGTTGATTATTTTATAGTTTATTTATAGTGTAAATAATAATAACATGTTTAGGTACTCTTGATATATTAATATGGTGCATGGTAGATAAGGATTCCATGGAATCGACTAGTGTCTCTAATGCAATGGTTTTTCAAGTACTGACCACCTAGGAAAGGGGATTTCCTATTACCTGCCTTTTTGTTGAGGATTGGGTTTATAATTATCTTCCTAGGTATAAACTTATTTTGTTCAAGTGGATGTTCATATCTAATTATTAAAGTTGTAATTACCCTATTGACATGAGTTTATTTAACACACCCATCCATTTTAGAAGGTATTGCATGTAGTGTGCGTATCCAAAGTCATCCCAATAACATATAAAAAATACCTATGTAGGGATAATGGAAAAGCTAATAACCACATGTGTTAGGCCCACCTGTTAAGGTAATTTAATCTCACAAAGATTATATTATGAGGTCCTATCAAATTGCCTAATTGATTTTGTTGAAGGATGTAAGATTTATCCAAAAATCATTCATTAATAACATTAAAATTCATAAATATAGAATAATGTTCTAACATTTTAGGACTTATGGAATGTAAATCCTATGTTTGTTAAAGAGATAAGTATAGTAAATTAGGGTATAAATATGCAATAAATATAGCCACTGATCTATTATAGAGTTATCTAATTTGACCTTTCTAAAAATAATAATAATAAATGCAAATAAGAACTTAGATAGAAAATGACTGAGATAGATGATGTAAAGGCTAAAAACTAAGCCATAGACTCATATAAGTATCACAAATAGGATCCAAATGCCAAAACCCCTCTTATATAGTAACTCCCTAGTTAGACATAGTGTCATGTGCTGCTAGTGTATTTATTTTGGTGATAGTTTCCTCTAGGTATGACTATCTTGATCTTCTAGGTGCACCTATATCTGGATTTATAAGGTCTATTACTACATGCACAAGTTATAAAACCCTATATATGGCCTATGCTTATTAATTTTTTGAGAAAACCCTAATATTTCATGTTTTTAGGGCATTTGGTTGATACAAAATGAAAATTTAGTTTGTTAGTGGGGCAAGTTAGATATCCTCAACACCCCGTTGTGATGAGATTTTCCTACATACTAATACTATGAAGAGGGATCAAGCTTGATGTAGTTATCCCCACCTAAGTAATGGTTCAATTACAAGTTAAGTTAGTATGATGGTTGACTTGAGTACTTTGAATGTGCTTGAGACTAAAAATTTAGGTAATCTAAGCTTAGGAATCATGTACACAGTAGTGTGCAGAATTAGGGTAGAATAAGGATTGGTAACCTTATTTTTACATAACCTATTCTAAGTTTTTATGTGTAATTTATATCTCATTTCCATCTAGTGGTTATAGGGATAAAATTCATGTATTCATATTGTTTTGGTGCTTGTGTGGGTGCTAAAAGAGCTCTAGGCCAACCCTAAGAGGTCTAAGATTTGAAAAGATATATGTTTATGAAAATATGAGATAAAGGATAGTCATAGTCATCCGTAAAGTAGTCCCAAAATTTCATTCTTAGATCTTGGCCCTTTGTGCCTAGTGTTCTACCACTTAGACACTAGCTCTATTATTGGGACACTAGCACCACATGGTGATAATGTCCTTATTATGGTGTTAGTGTCTAAGTGGTAGAACACTAGGCAAAAAGGGCCAATATCTAAGAATTAATGTTTGAGACTACTTTAGGGATGACTAGAGATGCCTATGGCCTACATGAAGGCTAGATAAGTGCAAAAATATGATTTAGGATAGGTGGTCTCAAGTAGCACTCTTATCACTCAAGTGTCACTTTTAGGTGATTACATTAACCCCTTTTATTATATAAATGAAACAAAGAAAAATTACTAGTATTAAGGAAAAATAAGCATACCTGGACTTAACTAAGAGGCAAATCTCATGAATCTAGGTTTTATTATGTGAAGCATGATCCAAATCATATCCTACAAGTGAAAAGTTTGTGGACCAATCCTTACTTAAGAGATATCAAAATCAAATAAAAAAATGAGTAAAGAATCAAAACTATGTAAAAATGAGTAAAAATTAGTAAAGGGATAAGAGATAGGAAAGGAATTTATACACCTCACTAGATATGTGAAACAATGCATAAACTTGGTGAAAATCTAAGTGTGTGAATGTATATAATGATCAATCAGTGAATAGCTTGGACTAAACTGATGATTTGTGTAATACTCATGTCTAGGTAGCTTAATAACTCAATCTATTTTTGACTCCATTTCTTACCCTTGCTTGTTGGATCATGACCTATGAATAGTTTGCATTGGACTAATGGTATTTCTAACCCTCTCATATGGGTGGCTCAATAACTCAAGTAAATATAAATCCATCATTTCCTACCCATGTGTATTAGATGCATCTAAAAGTTAAATTGAATGATGTAAATGGAAATATATAACTATAAATGTCAACTTTTTGACCACTTAGTTATATTAGGCAACTCTAATCCACTCAAGAATGCTAGCCACTACATATAGATTAAGGCATGAAACTAGTGTGTAATATAGAATATGATGTTGGATGCATACATCATAGATAATGACATGGTTTTTTTAATTCAATTTGATCAACTAGTGTATAAATGAGAATACAAAAATAATGTGTCACATACATGCTCCTAAATCTAATATCTTAGCATATAGATTCTAGATTGAGTTGTAATAATCTATATTTGAGTATCTATTCTAAAAACTGGAATGGTCATGTTGTGTATGATGCCACAAATGTGAATAAAATGGTATGAATATGAGCTAAAATAGTATGAATTTGAGCTAAACTAAGCTAAAACTAGTAAATATATAACTAAACCTATGCAAACCTTGACTATACCTACTGTAATTTTCTAACCAATCTAGAGTTTTTTTAAAATTGAGGCTACTAGATTGTAGTGCCATATCTTTTACAATAGTGTCATGTGGTGCTAGTGTCCTAATTTGGGTGATAATGTCCAACTATTTTGATTTATGTCTAACTAAAATTGATTTATGTGTCATTGTTTCCAACTATGTTTTCTTGAAGTTGATTTTTATATTATGAGCCTATGTGTTAAAAAATGTACTATGGGTGCATTAAGAAATCTTGATATCTATGATAAACCCCTATTAAGTTACCCTCTTTTTAAGGGAGTTATTGAACCTATGCAATAATTTTCCTCAAAATGAAAAGCTCTATAAGATGTTTGTTATCTAGAGCATATATTATATCTATGTAATAATCCAATATAATGTGCATATATAACATTAGAATGTAAGATAATATAGGTCTTAGTTTGTAATTTGCAATGTATGTTATGTCTATCATTCAAAAGGTTATTAAGATAGATATAATAATTCATATAATAATAAATCTGAGTAATAACTATGTAGATGCCTAGGGGTATGGGGCATGATGTCCATCACGACACCCAAGTATGAAGGGGAGATACATAAGGTCCCTCATGACATATAGAACTAGAGTGCTTAACAATAAAGAGACAAGTGTCATGGCCATGGTGTATATAAGAAAGCATACATATAACACACATGACGCATGAAAATTAGGCTAAAGGGCCACAATACAAGGGACATGGGCACATGTCACTAAATATAAGAAAAAAAGACATATAAGGGCATGTTTAAATGTCTACATACACAATCAAAAAGGAACACACAAGGACATTAACACATGTCCAAATCATACATATTATGGATAGAAGTGACATAGAGACAAAGAGCAATAACATATTCAAATTACCTCAAATAGAAGAAGCATGGACATACAATCAATTCTAAACTAGGAAAGATTTAACTGAAAGTATGCATGAACATGTAATAAACATTTGTGTAAGAGCTAAGATATACATATACTAATTCTAAAGTAGTAATAGATGGAAAAAATTTAAGTGTAGCATGATCAATATCAATATATAACATTGTTGAATATATGATGCAGAGTATAAAATGATGGAACCTAGTAATCAAAACTATGTATAGGGTGTCCCCAAATGGGTGAATGTTTCCAATTAAGAACTCATGTATCTATGTAAATTCCCCAAGTGGGTAGATAATAGAAAATCTAGATCAATGTAGTGGACCTGAGTCTTATAAGCAATCTAAAATCACTTGACAAGAACAAGTCAAGCATGTATGTATGATAAGAATTGACTATATTAAGATAGCTAGCGTATGTAGTGTCTATAAAAAATAATAAGTGTAAATATGGTAATTCATATAATATATAATTTTGTGTTTTTTGAGTAAATATTTGAATGTTTTTATGTTCTTTGAAATATTATATTATTTTTGTATTTTATGGATATAAGCTTTTTACAATAAATATTAAAAGTAAGTGTGTGTGTGTGTGTGTGTGTGTGTGTGTGTGTGTGTGTGTGTGTGTGTGTGTGTGTGTGTGTGTGTGTGTGTGTGTGTGTGTGTGTGTTTGTGTGTGTGTGTGTGTGTGTGTGTGTGTAATATCATTAGATGCATGATTTTCAATGGGTTTTTGATTTATTTCCATCAAGTGAAGCTATATAATATAATTTTAGGCTAAGCCTTTATTTGATTAAGTACGAGCCAATCCAATTCAATTTAAATTTTACTTTCTTCTCTTATTCGACATTGATTTTTCTAAGATTTTATTTTAATACCATATCATTGAATTTAAATTCCTTGCTATGAACATGGTTATTATAGGTCTATTGGATTCATTTCTAATATGTCATGAGATGCTTTGTAGATTGAATGTGCATGTGATCTAACTACTCTAGTTCATGGAGACATATATATTGATATTGATCATCTATGATGATCCCTTTAAGGAGACCCATAAGGATGGGATTTGTAAATCTAGTGGGATAAATTATTTTATGTCATATACTAGTGAATAAAGAATAGTTCCTATCAGTTTGCAAATACTAGTGTGGTAATCCCATAGTGTATAGACATGTTGATTGTACCAATCATCACTAAATCTGGTATTTTTTTGTTGAGGATACTATTGATTATCTTATTTGTTGATTTTACTTGACCATATACCTATGGGTAGTACAAAGTAGAGTATGTGTGCCTAATTTTATATTTAGTGCAAAATTCTTCATTTTTTTATTATTGAAATAAGTTTTATTATTTATGATGATGTCCCTAGGAAGCCAAAGTGGGAAATAATATTGGTCATGATAAAATTTCATTTATATTATCCATTTTTGTACTATATTAGAATGGCTTCCACCCATTTTATAAAGTATTCTATAGCTTTGATAATGAATCTATGACCTATTGTAGATTTTGGGTTTATCTTACTAATTAGATCAAAACCCCATAACATGAATAGCCATGGGGATATTATGGGTTGTCACTGTTATGAAGGGATGAGGCGTAAGTTACAATGAAATTGAATTTTTTCACATAACTTGGCATATTTTTGGCATTCTTGTTCCATGGTTGTCTAATAGTAACATTATCTGAGTAATTTGTGTGACTTCACTTTACCACTAAAATGACCACTACATTCACTATCATGTACCTGTCTGATAGCCAACTTAGCTTCTTCGACTGTCAAAAATAAAATTAAGTGTCCCTTAAAATATATTTTGAATAATTCACCACCAATAATGACATATTAGAGGGAGTTTCACTATAGTTTATGATTTTCATTTCATGTGAAAGTATCAGTTGTGATAGATTTATGTAAAAAATTATATATATTAGAGAACCATTTAGATGTTCCTGTGTTGCATATGGTAACTCAAACTATTAGAGTTATGAGGTACACATGGGATGCTAATGTAGATTTTAATAATTTTATATTGAATATTCCTTGGGATTCATCTATGTTAATGGTGATCAATGATGTTGCACTAGCCATTGCATTGGCATGATGATTATATTTACATGGAATGTTTTCAATAGAAAAGTTTTCAAACTGAGCCTATAAACATTGAACCATATTCTTGCAAGGAATGAGGTATTCTTCTTTGGTTTGGTATATATATGTAACCTAATTAACATTTAATTATGAATCCTCATAAACTTTAATTTAGTTAATCTAGAGAACTTAAACTAATTGAAGGCCTAAAATAAGAGCTTTTTGTTATGTGATATTGTTGGTACATAAAAAAATGAGTTGGTGAGGGGTTCTATGTGCTGAAGTGGGTTAATGAAAACAATTTTTGCTCTGGCACTAGTTGTACATATAGAACCATCAAAGAACATTATCCATGTATCAAAAGTGTTATTATATGTTGCGTGATCATACCTAAAATCATTGTTTATAGTATTTATGTCTAATAATCAGGCTACTACCAATTGATCTAAAATTATTTGGACTTTTACTAATTTTTGTAGGATGATCTTGAGGTCAAATTCTATGAGTAACAAACAAGTTTTATAATACAACCTGAGAGATGTGGTTTTGACATGAGGAAATTGAAAGGGTCAATTTATTTAATGACTTGTGTTTCATTGTTAATTAGATAGTGCCAAAGCTTTTGAGTAACAAATACAAGTGCTAAACAAAATTTTTCTATTGTTAGATAGTTTAGTTTATAGTCAAAAAATATACAACTAATGTAATAAATGGCCCACTCTTTATGTTGATCATCATGCTATGCTAAGAGTACACTAAATGCATGATCTATCACTAAGAGGTAAATTAGAAGTGGCTTTTCATGTGTTGGTGGTACCAAGATAAGTTGGTTTAGAAGATACTATTTGAGTGTGTCAAATATTTCTTGACATGTGATGTCCCATTCAAATTTTATATCCTTTTTAAGTAATTTGGTGAATCACTGAGTCTTATCTATGAGTTGTGCCATAAAGTGGCATATTACTTAATCTTGCCTTTAAGGGAGTGATTTTTATTTAAATTAGTAGAGGAGGAATGTACACTATTGATTTTACTTTCTAGGGTCAACCTCAATACTGCATTCAAATATTTTAAATCCTAAGAGTTTACCTGATGAAACCCCAAATCCACATTTCTTTGGATTGAGTCATAAATTATATTTTCTTAGTCTCTTAAAAATATATCACAAATATATTTCATGGTGTTATCATTATTTTTATTCTAGAAGTAAATTTTCAACATAATCTTCAACTATTTGATGAATGTGATCATGAAATATGTGTGTCATTCTTCACTAGTATATGACTCCTATGTTTTTTAATCCAAAAGACATGACTATATAGTATAAAGTTCCCCATGGTGTGGTAAAATAAGTTTTTTCTTGGTCTTATTTAGTGATATTAATTTGATTTTAACTGAAGAATCCATCCATAAAAAAGAGAATTTCATATCTTGTTGTAGAGTTTACTATAGTGTCAAATTTTGGTAGAGGAAAATCATCCTTAGGACATGTTTTGTTTAAGTCTCTATAATTAAAACATATTATTTAGATGTTAGGTTTTATAATGGAGATAATGTTAGTAACCCATCAGGGATGAGCAATTAGTAAAATGAAACTAGCATCTAGGAGTAACTTAATATCATCTTTGCTCAAAGACCAACTTTGGGGTACATTATTCAATTTTATTGGTTTAACTAGATTATAATCAAGATAGAGTGTTATCCTATGTACTATGATTGATGGATCAATGCTAGGCATATAGAAATAAGTCCAAGTGAAATATTTAGGAAAATATTTTAAAATTTGACAAATATTTGTATATTATTCTTTATGTAAATAATTAGCCAATAGTATAATATGAGGATTTTAATCTATACCATAATTAAATTATACTATCTCTTCCTTAATTAACATAGATCGATCTATAGTGTATGGTGTTGTAGGGATAATATAATCTATGTTAGGTAAAATATCATCTAAATCATCTTAACACTCACCAAAGTATGTTTGGGTATTTATGGAATGAGGAAACTTGTTCTTATGATAGAATAAATGGATATCCTCATATTACCCTATTAATTCTAAGAGTTCCTCATAATTATTCAATTCATTAAAAGTAGGTAGATCCAAAGATGATGTATCATTGATAAGATTGTAAAAAAATGGTTTACCATATTGTCTACCCATGGGATAAGTGGATAAAAAAATGTATGATGATAGGACTTGGAATTGGATGTGATATATTTATATTCAAGTCCTTGTCTACACTAATGATCATACATTTCAATGGGATTAATGATTCCCTACTCATGTTTTCCAAGGCCCTATCCTGTGTAACCCTCTTTTTTGGAAGTATCTCAATACAAAAGGAGAAGTGAACTTATTATCTTGTGCTCTAGAATTATCTAGGGGATTGATGTGGAATTTTTGAATAGTAGACTGGAGTGGTTTTGTATAAAAATATATGAGAGGAATATAATTATGTGAAAGATATATAATTTAAAAATATTTGAATGGTTATTTATCGATAAGACAAGTGTATATATGACCTTTATAGTTAAACTTTAAACAGGTATGTAGATTGGATGGTACTACATGAATATCATGAATCCACAATCTTCTGAGCAAGATATTGTAAATAAGATCATTATGACTAAATTGACATGTTGTAGGTAGTTTTCTAGGCCCTAATTTAAGGTTTAATGTGATTTGACCCAATATTTTATGTGGAATATTATCAAACCCTCAGATGTTCATATCAAAAGCATCCAAATCCTTAACATGTATATTAAATAGTCAAATAAAATAGATATTTAAAATGTTCATTCCTATCCATTATCAACTAAAACCCATTTGACACATACTTCATTAACTTTGAATGCACTGTAGAGAGGAGAGTGTAAATATATGATATGTTGAGGTGGGAGATCTTCCCTTTAAAATGAAATTTGCTCTTTGGTCCATTTCATAGTATTGATTATGGAAGAAACATAAGTTGGATCAAATGTTTGAGGCACCTAATTATCACAAAGTGTAACATATAAAATGTATTTATTTATATTAGAATCTTTTAAGAGATCTAAAATGGAAACTATGGTTGAAGAAACACTACTCTAGTCAATAAAGCTATAGCCATGGGTGTTGTTATCCTACCAAGCCTTGGGACCACATGTAGACATCATAACTTGGATCATAGGGTCTAAGACTAAGAGCATGGTAATTGAGGCAATATGGTGGCTAGATGTGTGTGATTGAGAAGTAGCAAGGATAAGTGAGACCACTAATTTTCCCTTATGTCTAGGAGTGATAGGTAACGAATCAAAGTGAACCAAAGAGAAAAAAACATCTAAAGGAGACTTGTTAATTTTAGGTAATGAAGTTTGTATATTACATAATGTATTCTCTATGTGTTTAAATATTTGTGTCTTAATTGAATTCCACATAAGAGAAAGATAACATGTTATAGAAATAATGAAACATGACAAATATTTTATTTGATATAAATAATAATGTGTATGTGTGTTTGTCTTTTTTAAGTTTATTATAAATTAAGGGAAAGAATCATGTAAATGAAAGTATCAAACTTTGCAACAAAAAGTGATACGCTTATTCTATAATTATTATCATGATTATATCAAATAAAATAAAAAATGTATGGAACTTAAATCTAAAATATGGGTCTCAAAATGTTATAAATATAAACCCTAGTGTTATCTAGGGTTAGAATATGTGAAATATTCAAAGTATAGTTTTAACCAAATGTTTTAATCTTTTAAGACTTAAGGAATGTAAATCCTATGTTTGTTAAAGATTCGAGTATAGTAAATTAGGGTATAAATATGTAATAAATACATTTATTAATTTGTTATAGAATTGACTAATTTGACCTTTCTAAAAATAGTAATAAATAATGCAAATAAGAACTTAGCTAGAAAATGACTGAGATAGATGATATGGAGGCTAAAATTTGAGGCAAAGATTGGTATGAGTGTCATAAATAGGATTTAGGTGTCAAAACCCTCCTAGATAGTAATATCCTAATTGAATAATAGTAATATGTGGTGTTAGTATCCTTTTTTTGGTGGTAGTGTCCTCTGTGTAGGATTGTCCCAATATTTTGGGTGCACCTGTGTCTAGATATGTAAGGTTTGTTCCTCTATGCATGAGTTCTAAAAAATTATATATGGTATGTTTTTATAGGTTTTATGAGAAAACCCTAATCCTTAATGTTGTTGGGGCATCTAGTTGATACAATCTAAAAAATGTGTTTGTTAGTGGGGTAGGCTAGACATCCTCAACACCCCGCTATGATGAGAGTTTCCTACATACCAATACTTTGAAGAGGGATTAATCCTGATGTAGTTCTATCCACCTAAGTGTTATTTAAAGGGAAAGTGAAGATAATATGATAGTTTACTTGAGTTATTTAAATGTGATTTAGATTGGATATATGGGTAATTTGAGCATATGTATGTTTTAGATAGTAGTATTCATAAGTAGGGAAGAATAGGGATTGATAACTCTAATTATGCACAAATTGTTCTGAGTTTGCATGTGCCATTTGTATCTCATTTATATATAGTGGTTATAGGGATAAAAGTCATGTACTTATACTATTTTGGTTCTTGTGTGGGTTCTAAAAGAGGTTTAGGCCAACCCTAGGAGGTATAAGATTTTAAAATATATATGTTTGTGAAAAAATAAGGGAAAGGAAAGTAACAACATTATTGGGACACTAACGCCATGTGGCATTACTATCACTATTATGGTGCTAGTGTCTAAATGGTTGAACACTAGGCATAAAGCACCCAAATCTAAGAATGAATGTATGAGACCACCTTAGGTATGATTAAGGATGCATGTGGCTAACATGAAGGTTGGATAATTGTTAAAATAGGCTTAATAATAGGTCTAAGGCTAAGATAGGGATAGGTGGTCTCAAGTAGCACTCTTAGCACTCAAGTGACACTTTTAGGTGATTAAAAATAATAATAATATAAAATCTAAATCTAAAGGAGAAAACCATAAGGAGACATAAAGTTTAAAGTGGGAATCTAAGTACATCAGATAAAAAATTATGTGACAAATTAGGATGCTTGTCCATAAATTCTTCACAATACAAATCTTATAAGCATGATAAATTTGAGAAGAAGAGAGATAGATAGATTAAAGTATATATATATAAATAAAAGAGGAGGATAAGGATCATTAAATATAATAAGAATAGGGGATAAGGTGTTACTAAGACTACCATGATGAGATTACAAGGCCTCATAGGTATGTGCCAAGTGTTTTATTCCATTTCAAAGAGAAGGGGTGTGTGTGACATGTGCGGGGATGAGTTACTTTCATAAATAACTCCAAAAGTATAAGGATAATAGAGAGGTGAGTGACATCTCATGGAATATGAATTAATTTGAATTTATAATTCACATAAATAAAAATTCCACGCACATAAGGAAACTTAGGATTAAAAAAATCCAAAATAAAGGATAATCCTTACACTCCCCCTTAAACTTTATTTAGGAGTTTACATACAAATAATAAGAGAAACATTACAAACTCCCCCCTTGATAAACAACTTCCTTCAATCCTAACACATTGCAAAAGAATACAAATTTTTATTTACATAATGGCTTAGTGAAGATATCAACCATTTTATCTTGAGTTAGACAAAAATAGAGAAGAATTTGATTGTCTTCAATAAGTTAAAATTGAAAGTGATGTTGAATCTCAATGTTATTAGAGCTCACATGGAAAATCACATTTTTTGTTAAAGGTAATGCCACTTTTATTATCACTAAAAAATAGAGTAGATGAATATTAAGGCTAGCCCAAATCTATAAAAAGTCTTCGAAGCTAAATACCTTCATTAAAAACATGAATATAATATTTATACTCAACTTCAGTACAAGATAAAGATATTATAGTCTAATTTTTTGTACTCAATAGAATTGTGCTAGAAACCAAAGATAAAAAATAGCCACTATTGGATCTATGATCATTAGGACCACTAGCCCAATCAAAATTGGAATAACTCTCAAAAAATATCTAAATATCTATAGAGAGTTGGATAAATATTTTTAGTTTTCATGTCATTAAGAAATTTCACACCAAGTTCACAAAGGGTAGTAATAGGTTTACAATCTAACAAATTAAACTTAGATAATAATTCATATGCATCTTTAGATTGATAAATGGAAATGATTTTGTTTTTTTGAAAAACTTGAATGCTTAAAAAGTAATTTGAGTGACCCAAATCTATCATTTCAAATGTATTATTTAAAACATTTTTAGTGAAAAAAACCATTAAAATATTACTACCAGTTGTGACTAAGTCATAGACATACAAAATAATTATAACCACACCAATTGGATTGTTTTTAAAAAAAACATTAGGATCATTAGAGGTACAATTAAATCCTTGAGCTATTAAAAATGAAATATTTTAGAGTACCATTCTCTGGAATATTTTTTCAAACAATAAATGGATTTGTTTTAATTGAAAACAAGATTTTCATTACCTTGATTAATAAAACTAGGAGCTCGATACATTTAAATTTCTTCATGAAAGTCTCCATTTAATAAATCACTCTTAACATCCATTTGAAAAATAGGATAATTCATGTGAGAAGCTAAATCTAAAACAACTTAATTATGGGAATCTTATCTATAGGTGCAAAAGTTTCATTATATTTAATTCCTTTAATTTGAGAAAAAACTATGGAAACTAATCTATATTTATGTTTCTTAACTTAATTATCAAAATTGAACTTAGTTTTAAACAACATTTTACAACTTATCAAATGATGTCCTTTTGGGGAGAGGGACTAAACACAAAGTGTTGATATAAATCAAGGATTTGTATTCATCATTCATTTTTTCCCAATTAAGGTGACCTTGAGCTTATTTTAGTGGTTTAGGATCATTATTGTTCATAATTTTAGATATAAAATCATAATTACAAAATTATTACCTAGTTCTATGAGTATCATTAATATCTACATCAATTTTAGAAGATTCTAGAGTAGTATTGGCCTACTTAGGCATAGTTATTAGTGTAGTAAAAATATAATAAGGAGAAGTAACTTTAACAAGAATAACATCATCAATAAAAACATCATTATGATCATCACTTGATTCAAAAGGAAAAGAATAAAAAATTATATCAACAGAATCAAAACCTTTTAATCCTGATTTTATTAGTTTGAGGGTCATACATGTTGTAAGCTTTAGATGATTCATCATAACCAACAAAGATGAAGTTTTTTATTTTATAATCTAATTTATTTCATTTTTCCTCGGGAATATGAATAAAATCATAACAACCAAAAACATATAGATGCTTTAAATTGGGTTTTATACCACTCCAAGCTTCTTCAAAGGTAACATTTAAAATAGGTTTAGTGGAACTACTATTAATGAGATAGACATCACATAGCTTCGGCCCAAAATTTATAATGAATATTTTTAGCATGCAACATACACCTAGAAATTTTAGTCATAGTCCTATGTTTACATTTGGAAACACCATTTTCCTCAGGTGTGTAAGAAACATGTTTTTCATGTTTAATACCATGTTGCTTACAATATGAAAGAATAAAAATTTTAACATATTTTGTGCCATTATCAATTTTTAATATGTGTAAAGAAGAACTAGATTGCTTGTCAACAAAATCATGAAACTCAATGACAGTGTCTAAAAATTGATCTTTAGATTTTAATAAGTAAATCCAAACTCATATTATGCAATAATCAACAAAATTAAAATCATAATTTACACCATTAATAAAAGTTTACATAGGGCGTAAGAGATCACTATAAACTAAATTAACCTTTTTGTGATCACCTAAAAGTGGTATTTAGATGTTAAGAGTGTTGCTTGAGATATCCTATTCCTATCTTACCCCTAGACTTATCATAGAGCCTTTGCCACACTTTTCCAACCATTGTGCATACCACAAACCTCTACAATCAGCTCAAATATAGTCCCAGGACAAAATTCCTAAATCCCAACTGAGTGTGCCCAACAATATACCACGTGGAGATAAGCACCACACTAAGGACACTAAAACCACATGGTGTTAGTGTCCCCGATTAGGTGATAGTGTCCCTTTCCATAACTCTCTCAAATAGATACATTTTAAAACATATGTCCCTCCTAAGTTCAGCCTAAATACATTTTATTATCTACACAAGCTATATTATCTTTTGACCTCTATTGACTACATATAAAATAGATGCAAAAGCCTATCTAAATAAGAAACAAGTTGAGAAAAATTAAGGTATTTGATCCCTATTCTACCCTACTTCTATTTACTACCATTTACATCATCCCTAATCCAATATTTCAAAGATTTAAAAGCTTAAGCATACTTAAGGCATTCAAGACCACTCTCATTCTAGCATTCACTTACACTTGCAACAAGTACTAGGTGGGAGAACTACATCAGATTTGATCCCTCCTTGGAGTATTGGTGTATAGGAAACTCTCTTCATAATGGGGCATTGAGGATGTCTAGCCCATATTAATAACAAACTTGAAAAAAAAAGATTAAGGTTTGCACACTAAATCAGAATTTTTAGGCACAAGACAGAGTTCTAAATTTCATGCACATAGGAACATGACCTAGAAACACAAACACAAGTGCTATCAAAAAATAGGAACAATTCTATAAATAAGACACTAACACCACTTTGAGGACACTAGAGAAGTATGGTGCTAATGTTCAAGTGGGGTATTACTATCTAATGAACAATCAAATATTGAGAACCTATTGATGACAATCAGACCTATCCAAAACCCAGTTTTTAGAACCTAGATCATCCATGATAGTCACTTTCTAGATAAGCCTTTATTAATGCATAGTTATTACTATTTTTTGAAATTCAAAAGAATTGAAAATACATAACAAATTATTACATGTCATTTAATTAATTTAGACATCTCAACCCATTAATATAGCTTAGGATTTATATTTTTAGAACTGTAAAAGGTTAAATCATTTAGTGAACCTGACTTACTTTGAATATTGCCTTAAACCCTAGTTTGCATTAACTACAATTTTTGTGCAATAAATCAAGGCTTCATACTTTTGATTTTCTTATTTTTTTAGACAACCTATCTAATTAAATCAATTTTATATTAGGGTTTTAATTATTGCAAAGAAACCCTAGATTCAAAAAACCCTTACCCTAGATCACCCTAAGGTTCACATTTTTAGTGGTTGCTCAGTCTTAATTTAGAGCTTATTACTATGATTATCATGACGTAGTTCATCTTTAAATTCATGGTACAAATCTTGGTACTTTTCTTAATATTTTATTATCAACTACTTGTAGAAAGGTACACATGTATATTACTCCTATCATGGATTCAGCTCAAGCTAAGCTTGTTTTACATATTGGTCCTCCATCATTTGAGTCCCATTTTTCTATAGATATTTTATATATGGCTCACTTTGAGTTACCTCTAGTTACTAATAGATGATAGAGGGATCATAAGACTCCTTTTAATTGGCCTCCACCTATACCACTTGATTATCTATGATCCCATCCCACCTCTACTACTCACCCTGGTAAATAGTAGATATTGTGATTAGAGCTATCACTAGGTTGAACATGGTGCCTCTTCATCCTATACAGGATCAACATAACCCTATCATTCCTCCTCATCCCCATCATAATACAATGGGACCTAGAGATTAACAAAGATAATTTGATATAGTGGATCAATTTAAAAATACACCAACTAAAATATCTATATTGTAATTACTTAAAAAAGAAATAATCTTCCAAGATAAATTATTTTTAAACACTTAATCACACATATGTGCCTCATGATTCTGAGCCATCCTATTTTTCGTCTATCATGAACAATATAAAGTATGTGGAGAATGAAATATCTTTTTCCAATGATTATTTACCTTCACAATCAATAATTGATCAAAATTTTCCACTTTTTATTCAAGGTCAAATCAATAACATATATATTAAAAGAGTTCTCATTGATAGTGACTTGGGAATCAATATATGTAACCTCCCATGTATACAGATCATGGGCTATGGGGCTTGATATAACATATATTAAATTGACATACAATAATATTTTAGCGTTTGATGACATTCCTATATAGACATTAGGATCAATCACATTAGACATTGTAGTGGGACCAAAAACATTATCTAAGCTATCAGGCTAATTGGGAAAAAGGGGGAATTCACAAAGGTTTGGCATAGAGATTAAGATCCTAATTTGATATTCATAGATTATTTTTAACATATAGGCCTAGTTTTAGAAATCAGACATTGCAAAAAAAAAAGAGACTCAAAAATTAGTTCATATCACCCAAATTTCAGACTAGATAGACATTAACACTGAGATTGGGACACTAGCACCACAGGGTGCTACTTTTCACTAGAGGGTGATATTTTATAGTATCCCTAAATTTAGGGTAGTTTAGATTAGCCAAATCAATACACTAGGTATAGCATAGATTTACATAGTTACAATCATAGGTTTGATAGTTACGTTTAGATTTTGCTTAGACACAATTATTTTAGCTCAGATTCATACTAGTTACTTAGATTTGAGGGAATCATGCATGACATGATCACTCCTAGATTAAGTTTAGATACATAGATACAATATTAAATACTCAATTCAAACTAAATATCCTCAAATATCAAATTGGGGGCATGTGCATGACATATAGTTTCTATATACTCAGTTACACACAGGTTGATTAGATTGAATGGAAAAATCCATGTCATTATATACACTATATACACTTTCTATCACATTCCAAGTTGTCAAAATTTGCATGCCTTAATCCATATAAAGTGGTTTTAATTGTTTATTGGCTCAAAGCCACATAATATACCTGAGTGGCCGTGAAGCTGACATACATAGTTAGATATACCTAGTTTGATAATTTTAGCACTTTATGTAGTTTAGTTTCAAATGCATCTATTTCACATGGGTGGGAAATTATGGATTCATATAATAATTGAGTTATTTATCCACATAATTGAGATGGATAGACCCATTTATAGTATTATCCAAGTTATTCATAGATCATGATCCATTGAGCAGGGGTGGGAAATGGAGTCAAAACTAGATTGAGTTCTTAAGCTACCCACATATGATTATTTAGCAAGCTATCAGCTTAATCCAAGATATTAAATGATTTGATCATTATATACTCTCACACACATAGGTTATCACTAGTTTCATACATTGTTTCATGTACCCAATAAGGTTTATTCATTCCTTTCCTCTCTCTTTACTTAGCTTTACTCAGTTACTTTATTCAAAATAGTCTTTTGATTTTGATATCTTAAGTAAGGACTGATTTTTTTCATGTTTCATTGTAGGTCATTACTTTGGATCATATTTCACATACAAATACATATATTCACATACTTAGACTCAACTACATAGGCTTCACTTCCTATGTAATTCTAGGTATGCCTCTTTTTACTTTATACTAGTCATTTCACTTTGCTGCATTTTTAGCATAAAGGAGGGGGGGTAAATGTAATCACCTAAAAGTGGTATTTAGATGATAAGAGTGTTGATTGATATATATTATTATTATATTAAACCTAGACCTATTCTATATCCTTTATCACAGTTTTCCAGCTATTATATAGACAACAAACATCTATAGTCAGCTTAATCATAGTCTTAGTATAATATTTCTAAATCCCAACCCAGTGTGCCTAACAGTCAACCAACTAGATATTAGCACCACATTAAGGAAACTAAATCCATGTGGCATGAGTGTCCCTAATTGAGATCTATTTTCCCTTACCTTTACTCTCCCAAATGGATACATTTATAAATGTGTGCCCTTCCTAAGGTCAGTCTAAGTACATTTTATTAACTGCATAAGATACATATCTGTATAACTACAAGACTAATGACCTTTATTTACTAGATGGAAAACAGATACAAATCCTATACAAATAAGAAATAAGTTGAGAAAAATTTAGGTATTTGATCCTTATTTTGCCCTACTTTTTCATACTACCATCTACATCAACCTTAATCCTAGATTTCAAAGATTTTTAATTTCAAGCACACTCAAGGCATTCGATACCACTCTCATTATAGAATCAAATTAAACCTAAACCAATCACTAGGTGGGAGAAATACATTAGTTTTTATTCCTTGTCAGAGTATTGGTATTTAGGAAACTCTTTCATAGTAGGGTGTTGAAAATGTCTAGCCTATCCTACTAATAAACACACATTTATTGCTCATGTCATACTTGCAAGGAAGATTAGGAATTGAACACTAAATAAAAATTTCCAATCACAATACAAAGTTATATATTTTGTGTGTAAAATAATAGGACCCAAAAACATAGACACAAGTAATCCTAAAAATATGAATAGTCCTACAAAGAGGACACTAGCACCACTTTAAGGACACTATAGTAGTATGACACTAAAATCTAGGTGGGGCACTACTATCTAATGAAAAATTAGATCTTGGGAACTTGTTGATGACACTTAGACCTATCTAGAATCCAAATTTTAGAATCTAGGTCATCTGTGATAGTCACTTTCTAGATTAGTTTTAATGTAATAATTACAATACATTGAAGAACCACTTTCCCTTAAAGTGGAATAACCTCTTCAAGATCCTAAACTAACAAAATTAAATACTATTAAAAATATTTTTACTTATTACAAAACTTCCATATAATTAGTTGAATAATAAATTATTAACAATGAGCTAACAATACACCTTTTTTCATTAAAATCGGAATTAATACTAGCCTTATTCAAAAACAATTAGTTGATGAAGGGTCAGGAATTAATGTTACCTATTTTTTGTTAATTAAATAAATTAGGTATACCAAATATAAACATTATAAAAATAATATCACATGTATATGATTTATTAAGACAAATAAAAAACCACTTTCTTTTATTTGGCTCCTCCTCACTATTGGAACCAATACCATACATATTGTTGATAAATTTTTCCACCATTAGTCAAAAGTTATCTATGTGAAATTTTTCAAGAAGAATATATTAATGGAGTGAAGAATAAAAATTTTATCAAAAAAAAATTATAACCTTAATAAATCCAAAACCATTCTCATAAATAGCTCATAATTTTAATATTTGGTAGAGGCTTCCTCTATTCCTACAACTAACTAGTTACAAGTTAGTAAAGGCAATTTTCAAATGTTTGTTTTATGACGGAGAGGAAGAGTTGGTTATAATTATATTATGAAAAAATATACAAAAATATTAAATAAATATTACATAATTTTTTTTTATGTTATCTTAACTTTATGAATAATCATTAAGAAGGAAAGGTGCTCTAAACCCCTTCTTAAACCCCAATAGCTCGTTTTAGGAGATGTGATTGTTTTTTGAGTTATTTGATAAAAATTAAAAGTTTTGTGAGATATTATGGGGAATAAATTTACTTAATAAAACTTAATAAATAAAAATTTCAAGGAAAATAATCGATAAAGGTAAAGGTATAGGTTGTAAGGTTTTAAGCAAGAAAGAGAGATAGTTAGAAAAACCATTTTTTGAGAGGTTTAAGTGATTGGTTGAAGACATACAATGGTTTTAATGATTAGATTAAATATTAAATATAATAATTATAAATTATTTATTTATGCCTCATATAACTCAATAAAATGGAAAAACTCAGACCTATAGGCATATAAAACTAAAATTATATAAGCTAAGAAACACCAAAAAGTGCATATTTTGAGTTTTACTAAATTAAATATCTTTAAATTTGAAATAAAGGTATATTTTAATTTATTTTAATGTTTAAAATTGTTTTAGTGTCTTTAATATACTTTAGGATATATAAAATTTTAAAACATAGCTTTGTTCATGAAGGAAATCAAGGGTTTTTCAATATTTTTCTCACAAATGGAGTTAGAAATGAGTATTCTCAATATTTAAAATTAAAAAAAATGATTTTATATTTTTTTTAATTAATTTAAATGTATAAATAAATTATTATAAAATTAAAACAAATTCAAAATAGGTTCAGGTCAAAGAAAAACATCTCTAGGTCACCCTATGGGTAACAAGCAGATACTTTTTGTGAATTTTTATTTGAGAATTTGGTGAAGAGTTTTGAATATTTTAAAAGAATTCATGGTATTAAAAATTTATACCTATAAAATGAGAATATTATGATTATTTTTTGAGTCCCATAACTCATTTTTTACCCCTAAATCCAAATCAGGGTTTTTGAGGCCTAAAGAGCACAAAATGGCATTTTTATAAGTTATAAATGGATTTTGGAGAAAAAAATTGTTTGAAGGTATATTAGAACATGGTTATTATGTTAAAATTCTATTTTTACTCATTATATATTCAAATATTACAAATTAATTGAGTTTTAGGTTCTCATTGTGCATTCAATAAACTTGTCAAGTTGGAGAAGATAGACAAATCCAAGAAGAACCAGCATGAAGAGTTGTAATTGTTCATCACCAAATGAAATTTTATAAATAATATTTAATTAATATAAATGAAAATTAAACATTAAATACTATATATCTCTCATACTATGCCCCATTATATCTAATTTTATAAAATTCAAGTCAAATAGGAAGATGTCTTTAAGGAGCCCTAAAAAGGTGGAGGCAAAACATGCAAGGAGTATGGTTGAAGTCTTGGTTAAGAATTGAGGTATATTTTAATGACATATAATCCTTAGATATTCAAAATTAAATCTTTCTCCTACTACACCCCCTTAGATCTAATTTTAGAAAGTCAAGATAAAGAAACATGCATGTAAGATGCAAATGAGATAACTAAAGTCAAACTCCAAGATGCAAGTGAGGTAGCTAAAGTAAAACTTATAGATGAATGAAAGATAAAAATAAGTTAAGTGAAGAACAAAATTATTTCAATAAAATATCAATGGGACATAACTGAATAAGATCAATATATTTTCAATATTTAAGACCATTCAAACATGTATGAGACCTTTGACTTTTCAACAACATCAAACAATATTATCTCTCCTACTACACCATACTCTAAGAAAAGATGTTGAAACTAAAAATATGTTACTTTAGAACTAGGAGGTTTAAGTTTGAGTTGAAAGAGGAAATAATTTCAGTTAGCAAGATGACTCATATCTAGTTTGGAGATGCTTATCTCCTCTCTCCTTGCTTCTTTCTCTCTATGTATTTTCATTTTCGATAAGTTTACTATCAGATTATTCTTTTGGCTTACATAAAATCTACCAAAATTTGTACTACATCACCTTTAAATCTATACAGAGATAAATTTTACTCCATTTTCAAGTTGTTCATGAAGTGAGTGTCTTGTGTTCATTAATATAACTTAGTGAATGATTGTTTTTCCTATGTTTATCTATAAACTTTCCAAATTTATGCATCAAGTGATCATTATTTTAGGTAATATAAAGTGTCTAAGTCTAATTTATACATAATTTGGAAGAGAATTTAAACTTTGTTCATTCCTTCCAAGCTAATGTGAGTGTTTGTCAAGACATGTGTATGAATTATTGATACAAGAGTCATTGCATGAAGATGAAGTGAAAGTGTCCAAGCTACATAGCTTCCAAAGTGTGTCAAGTATCTAAATAATTGACCTTATTATTGGTTCTTTACCCCAAAATTTCAATTTGTTTATTCAATGTCATCTTCTGTATTGTTCCTTATACCATTTTCTAGGTTAAGAAAGCACAAAATTAGAGAGTTTAGAGGGAAGTAGGTGAGTGTAACAAAGGTAGCCTTCCCTTAACTTGTATATTATCTTAAATAAAATGTTTCCCAAACATTGGAGAGTTTACATTATGTCAAAAGGAATGATATTATGTACACATTCTTGTAAGGGTGTACTTTTGATTGGTAATAGTTTCTAGCACACCTGGTGGGACACAGATTGAATCTAAAAAAAGACATTTGTAGTAGTAAGAAATATCAGTTTCATGTTTAAGGTCACTAAAAGGCCTATTAGTATAGGTATGACATTTTAATTTATTTAATTATCTAAGAATTATAATATAAGTAGGTTTTTAATAATAAATCCATATCCTACAAGGTTATTTCAGTCACCAAATCAACCTATTATGCAAACCAATTCAAGTTCAAATCCCATTATCAACATGGTTATCCCAAGAAACTAGGTAATTGTTCCTTTCAATGATGGAATCCCTCTTAATTTATACCAATATGATGATTTCCTATCCTCAACACTCAAAATCTTTCCATATTTTATAGGTGAATATTAAACTACACCCATAGAACATATCAAAAAAATGGCCAACTTGTGTTATTTCCACCATGTTACTCAATAGAATGTTTATATCCATTTACTTGTTGAATATTTCAAGGGAAAGGTGTTGTAATGGTATAAGAACATCCCTTGAATTCCATTATCAATTGGGATGATTTGGGTACAATCTTCTATAGATAATTTGAATATAAATCAGATCATTTATCCATTGTTGAGAAACTCACTACCATCAAGAGAGCACCAGATGAATTTATGACTAGTTTAAATCTTAAATTTTAGAAGACATGAAATATAATAACTCCCATTATAAGGCCATCTCCTAAATATGTCTTCCTATACTTTTTGAGAACCTTAAATTTTTTTATTTTAGTTATGCTTCAGTTCATGGGTGGTATGACACTCCCAAATGCCTATGAGGTTGTCATTAGAGATAAAAATAGTCTAATTAAAGCTAGTAAACTTAAACCTAGGCCTCTAATGCCAATTTTTTTATAATTAAAGCCTATTATATCTCCTCCAACACCATTATTAGCCCCAATTTTATCCCTTCAAGATCAAATTTAAGATCCTCATAGTCAATCTAATAAGATAGTGAACTAAAAGGTATGTTGTAACTTTTTGGTAATGAATTAGTTAAATTAAAGAGGCAAAAATATCAAGCTAATGGGCCATATCAATCACCTAATTAGCCCAAATATTATCCATATAGAGAGCAAAGACTTCCCTACCAAGGATTTAAAGATAATATGCCTCTATACCAAGCTCAAGGAACCATTACACCAACCAAACCATATGTTACAATTAATCCTAATTATGCTTCCTCATCTAAGGCCCTTGTACTAATACAAAATAATATAATGCAAGATTCATGTTGGCAACCTTATAACACCAATGATGTGAAAAATCAAGCTCTGGTATCATAGAATATGACAATTACTTAAATGACATAAGAGGAATCCTTTATTAAAGAAATCTAAGATAATGAATCTATGATGCAAAAGGGGAAGTAAATCATGTACAAGTACAACTGGATGCAACCTTGGTGAATTGGCAAGTTGATGATCATGTGGTAGTAAATCAGATTGGTGAGCCTATCAAATCAAATAACTTTGTTATATCCATTATGAGATCTAAACAAATGGATATAGATGATCCCCAAGAGGTAAACCATGATTTAGATGTTCCTAATATGATTTATAAGAGTAATAATGATCATATTGTTTCCCATTTAACTCAAAAAAATCATCATGTTGAAGTAATCAAGCTTCACCAAGTGCTTCAAGTACAAGAGCATCTTATTACTCTAAGGCGAAAATAAATATTGGAGCATCATTATTCAACATATTAAATCATATGAATAAAGATAAATAATCATGAATATTTGGGTTTCATTGGCTATCCTACGATAAATGGATACACTTATACATGATCTTTTAAACCTTAGCTTGTCTACAAAAACAATAGAGAAGGAAAGTGTGGTTCTATCAAATTCATATCCTAAAGAGAAGTAACAAGAAAAATATGTATATAAAAGGGTAAAGGCCACAAAATATGATAAGAAACCAAGACACCTCCTTTCTATCTTTCCTTGATTGTTGGTGACACATTAGTTCCTAATTACATGGTTGATAGTGGAGCAAGTAACACATTAATGCCAAAATAGATTACAAATAAGTTGGGTTTGATGTATGAACCAAAAACTAAGGGTGTTTTTAAACTTGATATATCTCCAACCAAGATAGTGGGTATAATCAATAATCTAAAATTAACACTTCATGCATGTCCAAATATGACTATTCATCAGGATGTGGTGGTGGTGGGTCTTCCTCCATACTTTTCTATGTGTTTATCATATGAATTTACTTAAAAGATAGTGGGTATATTTTAGTTGGTTGTAAATACATCATATTTAAAACAAGGTATGGAAAAAAAGTTAAAATTCATTTAGATCCTATTTCTTGTTTTCATCTAGAAACATACATGCCTAGTATTATTAATATTAATTTTGTTATCTCAGATGAAATAGAGAAAACTAGTGAAACTGAATCAAACTAATCTATTAATGGCATAAGGGATTTATTTATTTATTAATGGGATACTAATATTCATGATCATGATCCCTACAAGATGATATAGGAAGAAGGACTTGGAATTTATTATTTGCATGATGGTGCACAAATTCTAGATCTATATAAAGAAGGTGAGCAAAATGATGCTTTATGGCAACTCTATTTTTATATCTCATGGAATAAACATGGTATAGGGGATAATATTATTCTAATTTCACCCTCCAAATAAAGGTACTTTTCTGATATAAAATTTTAGTTTACATACTCTAACAATGTGGTAGAATATGAGGCCTTAACTCATGGTTTGCAATGGGCTAAAAAGATGGGACCTAACCTCTTACATGAATTTGGAGATAGTGATATTTTCGTATATTTTATAAGAGGGATGAATGTGCATAAAAACACATTTCTAAAATAATACAAACATAGGGTATGGGACCTTCTAGAATTTTTTGATGCATTTGACATATAGGCAGTGCTTAGAGAGTAATAAGCATGCAGATAGGTTGGCTATAATTAGAGCATAGTTTGATATTAAAACTAATATAAATAAGGATAAAACTCATATATACATCAATATTATGGTAATACCATATATTTTTGATAATATTTTGAATTATGAAGTCTTTGAAAATGATGATCAAGTTATTCATTTTATACAAGAAGAGGTTGAATTCTCTTCTAGAAATCAGTGAAAACTTTAATAGTAGTATGGTGATCAAATGGTTTAGCTCAAGTATAATAAGTTACCTAAGGGTATTTTCAAACTTTAGAATATTTTTAGTAGGAATGGTGAGGTAAGAAGGGAAATTTTTTCATTATCTACCAAAGAAGAACATTATGCAAGCATTGACATAGACAATGGGAAAGATCTCAAAATTTGTAAAGTATGCTCTCAATCTAAAAAAGAATATTTTGTTGATTTATGTAGAAAGTTTTCAGATTTGTTTTCATGGGATTACAATGATTTAAAAATCTTTGATCATAGTTTGGGTCAACATGACATTGAATTAGAAGAAGATACAAAACCAGTGAGGAAAAGGCAAAGGCTAATCAACCTAAATCTAGAACCTTTAATGAGAATAGAGATTCATAAGTTGATTTAATCAACTATCATATTTTCAATAAATCATTCCAATTGGGTGTCTTATCTTGTTCCCATCAGGAATAAGAATGGATAAATTAGACTATGTGTGGATTTTTGTGACTTAAACAAGGCTTCACTCAAGGATCATTATCCATTTATATAAATGAAATAAATTCTATAGTTTGTGTTTGGTTTGGAAAGGTTTCATTACTAAATGGTTATAGTGGGTATAACTAAATACCTATTAAGGAAGAATATCTATAAAAAATAGCCTTAACCACCAAGTGGGGCACCTTTGAATATTGAAAAATGACATTTGGGTTGTCTAATGCAGGAGTGACATTCCAAAGAGCCATGTATATAGCCTTTAAAGGTTTTATTAATAGGTTTATTCTTGTATATTTGGATGATGTTACAATTTTCTCAAAGAATGTAAGTCACATGCTTTATCTTAGAGAGGTATTTGAGAGATGTTGGTAATATAGGGCATCATTTAAACCAAAAAAGTATGTGATTTTAGTGTATGAAGGTAAAATACTTGGTCATGTTATTCATAATCATGGTTTGAGTATTGACCTAGAAAGAATATATTCCATTTTGTGTTGTCCTTGACTAAGTATAAGAAGGCATTGTAAAGTTTCCTTGGAAAGATTAACTTTATAAGAAGGTATATATCTAATTTTTCAAGTTTGTCAAAGACTCATATAGCTATGCTCAATAAAAATTATAATTTTACTTGGAACAAGGAAGGTATGAATTTTTTTGAAGAAATCAAGAAAGCCATTGCTAATGATACCACTCTCATCAATCCTGATTTTTCCTATGATTTTGTGTTTAGTGCATATTTAATTTTAATATAATTTTATAAATTTTGACACAATAAAATTCAAAAGTTTTAGAGTAGAAAATGACATTCTTTAGACAAGGATTGCAAGATTATGAAACAAGGTACACATTTATTGAAAATCATATGTTTTTCATCATCAATTGGCTCAAAAAGTTTAGGCATATGTTATCTAAGAAGATCCATGTGATGGTTTCCTATCCTAGAATCAAATAATTATTGTTTAACAAGGATATAAGTAAAAAGAGAGTAGGATGGATAACAAGGGTCATGGAATATGATGTTAAAATAAAGGTAACCAAGCTAATTCGAGGAAAAGTGTTGTGTGAACACTTGGCTCAAGTACTTTTGGGGAGCAAAGAGATAGTTTTTGTCTTGAATGATGAAGATATTGCATCCAATAATACATATTCACAAAGCTAGTTTCAATATGTGGTAAGGTAGCTTAAAAGGGCTATGTATCCTCCAAATTAAATTGGTTTAAATAGAATATACTTTAGGATACAATATATTCATTTTTTACATGTTGATGGTGTGTTATTCAATAAGGATGTTAATGTCATGTTGTTGAGATGCATAGAGCTAAGCTAATTTGGAAGATTACTAAAATAATTTCATGGTGTACAAGGTGGAGACAAATTTTAAGCAAGGAAAATAGCCCTAAAAATCATGAGGTATGGATAATATTGGATAAAAATATTTAAATATTCTCATTATTGGGTAAGAAAGTGCAAGAAGTGTACATTATTTATAAGAAAGGAAAAGCTTACTACCTTGACTATTTAACATATTTTAGTGGATCAGCACTTCTAATGGGGTTTATAATTCATTGGTATCATAAATCCACATTATATATAGGGACACAAGTGGATTATTATAGCCACATATTACTTTACTAAATGGATAGAAACAATGGCTTTAAAGGAAGTAAATGAATCTAGTGTCTTGGACTTCTATGAAGGTTTAATCACAAGGTTTGGTGTTATTTCCACTATAATTTTAGATAATGCTATGGAATTTTTAGGGGATAAAATTATTCAATGGATTGACCAAATTGGTGGATATATTTTCACTTATTCCAATTATTATCCATAAGGCAATGGCCTTACTGAGTCTACTAATAAGAAATTATTGAAGATCATTAGGAGAACTAATTAAGATAATTAAAGGACTTAGAATTTGAATTTAAAATCAGATTTATGTTTTGATAGGATCAAATTTAAGAGGTCTATTTCCAATTCACCCTCCAAGGTGTTAGAGGTATAATCCACTGAGAGAGGGTGGGGGTGAATCCTTGGTGGTAAATAATTCAATTTAATTTCCAAATCCTTCAAATACTGAAGAATTCAATACATTCATTCATGAAGCATAAAGGTCTTTCATAGTAGTGAACAAGAAGGATAAATCAAGATCACATAAAAAACACAAATCTATGTGGGAAACCCTCTTAGAGAATAAAACCCACTCTCAAGCCTACAAAAACATGGACTACTATCCTATAAGATGATTACAGACATGATACTGGTTAATTATTTCTAACCAAGAACCTTGGTCAAGTCCTTATAACCTAAGGAATTTAGTGAAATAACTATTACATAAGGAAAACCTGACCCTAAGATGATCAAGTCCTTTTGACCTCCTACTCGATCAAGTCCTTCTAACCTAGAACCTTGATCAAGTCCTTTTGACCACCTACTCGATCAAGTCCTTCTGACCTAGAACCTTGATCAAGTCCTTTTATTAAAGGTCTTTAGTGAAACTCCTATTCCACAAGGAACACCTAACCCTAAGGATGATCAAGTACTTATAACCCTCTTTTGATATAAACACCTCCACCTTTGAAATTATGTATTTTATACTTGATGATGGACCTATGATAACATATCCTCCTTTACTTATTCACACACTCACAATGCATCCAAAGCTACCTTTTGGATCACTTTACACTTTTCTCATCCTTAACCTACAAGAGCAGTATTATATCATCATAATTTTAAACTAAAATTCATACACATAGTCCTCAATCTACTTATCTCATCAACTGATCCACTAGTCACACTACCTCTCTTCTTTCCTTCGCTCTTGCTCTTACTCCACTCTCACAAGCCTAAAAACCATCTCCTTTGGTTTCACTATTTATAGATCCTTCATGCTTATCAATTAATTGGTTGGCCATTATACTTGACTTAAACCTTGAGGCTTTTTCACAAAAATACATGTCTCAATACATTCCTCAAGGTTGCCCATAACATCTATGGGTCACACTTAAGTAACTACACCTTTCAAATAGGCCTTACTAGCACTTATAAGTCTCATGGAGACTTATTCACTTCTTCAACACTTCATTGAGAAAATTAAGAACATAATAGCTTATCCAAACACATAGGTTCACTCCACATTACTCATTCAACATCTTAAAATTATTATAGTCAATTTTTCTCACCTTTGCATATTCACAATCTGCTCAAACATTAGCCCTATACACAAGAACATCATGAATGAACACATAATCAAATTATTATCCTTTATTCATACTAAATATGAGTTGTTCAAACATAAAAAATAAACACAAACCAACCTAATTTAGTCTAAAATACTCTCTACTAGCTAATTCATCAAGAACCATATGAATAACATCAAAACAAGCTCAATTATCCTTCTTGAGTTACTTACAAAACATAATCAAATACACAGTCAAATTTAGAGATCAATAACTTTGATTATATGAATATTAAAAACATTATATCTAGGTTATTTTTATGAACCATGGATTCCTCTTCAACTTCTATTTATACTCCATCAATAAATGCATCTTATATCAAAAGTTATAAGCAAAATATATAGCTCTAGTTTTTCCCTTTACAAATTTAAATATTCAAATGCCAATGGTCACAGTTAGACCTTGACCAATTTGATATCATCTCATGTCATCACTCATCTTATAAAAACGTGATACATCTATATTATTATAATTATATCTAACTTTAATGATTTTAAACTTCAAATAGGTTGACCGCTTTGACTTCCTAAACTCTGTTGATCTCAAATGCACGATAAATTACAAACTATTAGATCCTTATCTTTTAACTTTGCTCAATGTTAAACCATGAAAAATTCCTACCATCTCACTAATTATTGATATATTGGAAAAAATTTGCATTTTTTATCTTTGAAATTTTATTGAACATTACCTTGTGCAAAATTGACTATGGGGATCATTGCAATCTATCTGAGTAGCCAACTTTGAACCTCAATAACTTCTTCTATGTTTAGATGCATGATCTAATATTTGGACCATATGATCACATTTCAAAATAAAATTCAACCATATATCAAAATTATCTTTAAACCTTCACATGAATTATATATATATATATATATATATATATATATATATATATATATATCAATATTAAAAATGCTCACTCATATTTTTCTACCACAGATCCAACTATGTCAAAAACTTGTCTTGAAGGATAACTTTAAACATGCATATCTTTTGATTTGCTTCAGTACATGACCTAAAATTTATCATAAATCAAATAGGCTCAAAATTTAACAAACCCATATGATCATATTATTTTAAAATGTCCAGATGTGTGAGATATGACATCATCAAAATGCTTACTCAACTCTTCTTGCCACATTGGAAATTTGGCTTAGTATGGGAAAACACTGTCAAAATCCCTAAGATCCCAACTTTGTACCCACATATCTTTTAATTAACTTAGGTGAATGACTAGAGATTTGACACATAGAATATAAGTAATAATGTGATCAAAACCATATGACCAACTCCCCTTGACTCATCCACATGTGACAATGGTGATGTTAACAAATTGCCTACTTAGATTTTCTACCACTAAACCCAAACTATCTAGATGAAAACTATGGACTACCATATGAAATACACTCATGAAAAAAATATCTCCAATCATCCCTAAATATGGATAAGACCCCTTTCACATTATAAAATCACCATAATCATCCCTGAACATCTATAATAAAGACAAAATTGAATATCATCCAAGCCTCATTTAAGCACACTAGGATAAACACATTACACACTTTTTCATTATTAATTAGGCTATAAAATCACTTAATCCACTCACCATGATACCTCTATTACATCACCTTGACATAATTTATAACTTTCCAACATAATATGGTATATAGGAGAGAATCTAGATTGCCAATCTCACTTGAACTCCCTGCTTTGGAGCTAATGCATCAACTGGAATTACTAGAGAGTGAGCCTATGGAGATGAGATATGATTAACTTATGGAGTTATAAGAACTCAAAAATAATTCCATGTTAGGTATGTATATGTATAAATTATAATTAAATAATTTTTTTTTATATAAGATCATATTTAAGGAGCTTCAAGTAAGGTGAATTGGTTCTCAAATGGGATGAGGATAGAGCAAAACTAGGAAGAGACACAAAGTTTGACTCACTTTGGAGTGGTCCTTACATGATCTCAAGATTCAAGAATCATAACACCTATAAAATAGAAAATATGGATGGTGAATATTTTTCAATCCCAATAAATTAGATTCATATTAATCATTGTTCCTAAAGATAGATTCTTCTTTATACATAGTAGCTTAGTTTTTGCTTTCTTTTAAATGTTATCTTTCACATTTTTTAATTGGTAGTTGTTCTAATTTTAAATATATAAGTGATTATGAAAAATATTTATTATTAATTTATGTAATTTTTAATTTTATAATAGGTTATGTTTTAAATAATCCATATACCAATGGTTAAGGCTAATAGTCTTGAGTGTTTATCAGGTAAACATCTTAGTAGGGTTGCCAAGAATATTGACAAATTTTTCCACCATTAGTCAAAGTTATTTATGTGAAAGTTTTAAATAAGAATAAATTAATGGATTTAAGACTTATTAGAATATTCAATACATTATATAACATTCATCCCAAACCATACTCAGGAATAGCTCATAGGTTCAATTTTTGGTAGAGGTTTCTTCTATTCCACCAACTAGCTAGTTGCAAACTAGTAAAGGAAATTTTCAAATATTCATTTTATGAATAAGAGGAAGTGTTGGTTATAATTTTATTAGTGTAATATATGGGCCCATATTATATCATTATTCCATGCATTGGTTGGGTTACATGGGCTTAAATCAATGAACAATTATTAATAAGGAAATGTGTTCTAAAACCCTTCTTAAACCCAATAAATTAGTTTTAGGAGATGTGATTGCATTTTTGAGTTATTTTATTATTAAAAAAATAAAAAAATATATATAAAAAAATAATAATAAATAAAAAAAAATTGAGATGTTATAGGTCATAAATTACCTTAAAAAACATTTATAAATATAATTTTTAATGGAAATAATGGATAAAGGTAAAGGTACAAGCTGTAGGGTTTTAAGCAATAAGAGAGACAACCTAAAAAAGTATTTTTTTAGAGGTTTAAATGATTGGTTGAAGACATAAAATGGTTTTAATATTTATATTAACTATTTAAGATATTAATTAAAAAATAATTAGGTATTTATGCCTCATAAAACTCAATAAAATGGCAAGACTCAGACCTACAAGCAATAAGAAATGAAATTATGCAAGAGAGGAAACACTAAGAAGTGCACATTTTGAGTTTTACTCAATGAAATATATTAAAATTTTTAAATATACATATGTTTTCTTGTAATTAAATATTTAAAATTAGTTTCATATTTTTATTGTACCTAAGGAGAGATAAAATGGCAAAACACGTCTGTTCATGAAGGAAATCGAGATTTTTTCACTATTTTTCCCACAAATAGAGTTAGAAATGAGTGTTTCATATATTTTCAATGGAAAAAATCATTTTAAAGTGTGTATAATTCATGTACAGGTTTGAATATATGATTATCCAGTGAAAAACAATTCAAAATATGTTTAGATCATTGAAAAACATCTCCAAGTCACCCTGTAGGCAATAAGCATGCACTTTTTTGTGAATATTTATTTGAGAATTTGTTGAAGAGTTTTATAGATTTTTAAAAATTTATAGGTATGAATAATATATGTGTGTGTGTGTGTGTGTGTGTGTGTGTGTGTGTGTGTGTGTGTGTGTGTGTGTGTGTGTGTGTGTGTGTGTGTGTTTGTGTGTGTCTGTGTGTGTCTGTGTGTGTAATTAATATATTAGGAGTTTTTGGTGAGGCTTATAACTCATTTTATACCCCCAAATCCAAATTAGGGTTTTGAGGCCTAAAGAGCATAAGAGACATAAAATGGCATTTTTAGAGGTTGTAAGTGGAATTTGGAGATAAAAATTTGTTTTAAGGTATATTACACATTTATGAATATTTTAAAATCATATTTATACTCATTATATATTAAAATAATTAAAATTCATTAATTTCCATGTTCTCATGATGCAGTCAAGAAACTTGTCAAGTTAGAGAAGATAATCACATCCAAGAAGAACCAATATGAAGAGTTGTAATTGTTCATCACCAAATGAAATTTGAAAAAGAATATTTTATGAATATATAATAAAATTAAACATGAAATAATATATATCTCTCATATTGTGCCCCATTTGAGCTAATTTTATAAAATTTAACTCAAACAGGAAGAAGTCTTCAAAGATCCCTAAAAAGGTGGAGACAAAACAATCAAGAAAGAAGGATTATAGATAAAGTATTGGTTAATAATTGAGGACTATTTTGATGAAATATAATCTTTATATATTAAACATGTGATCTCTCTCCTACTACACCCCCTTGGATCTAATTTTAAAAAGTCAAGAGAAAGAAACATGCATACAAGATGTAAATGAGATAACTAAAATCAAACTCCAAGATGAAAGTGACGTAGTTGAATTAAAACTTAAAGATTCATGAAAGATCAAAATAATTTAAGTGAATATCAAAAGGATTTAAATGCAAGATCAATAAGAATTAATTGAATAATATCAAGATCAGTTTAATATTGAAGACCATTCAAGCATGCATGAGACCTTTGACTTTTCAACAACATTAAATCAAGCTTGTCTCCCTTAATACACAATAATCCAAGAAAATATGTTGAAACTAAAAATATGTTACATTGGACTTGGGAAGTTGAAGTTTGATTTGAATAAGGAACAAGGTTGAGTTAGCATGAGGATTCATCTCTAGTTTGTAGATGCTTGTCTCCTCTATCGTTGCTTCCTTTTCTCTATGTATTTTCATTTTTGAGAAATTTATTATAATATTATGATTTTTTATTATATAAAATCTAAAATAAATTGTACTACATCACCTTTGAATTGATAAAGAGCTGAATTTTCCTCCATGTTCAAACTATTCATAAAGTGTGTGTCTTGTGTTTATTGATGTAACTTAGTGAATGATTATTTTTCCTATGTTTATGTCTAAAATTTTCAACTTTATGCAGAAAATTAAAATTATTTCAGTTCATATAAATTTTATAAGTTTGATTTATACCTAATCTATAAGTGAATTCAAATGGTATTCATTCCTTCTAAGCTAGTGTGAGTGTTTATCAAGACCCGTATATGAATTACTAATGTAAGAGTAATTGTATGAATATGAAGTGTGTAAAAGTTATATATCTCCCAAAGAGTGTCAAATATATATATAATTTACTATATTATTTGTGCATTTCCCCAAATTTTCAATTTTCATGCTCAAATTTAGCTTGTATATTACTCCTTTTACCCTTTTTTGAGTCAAGAAAGCACAAAATTAGAGATTTTAAAGAGAAGTAGATGAGTGTATCAAATTTAACCAGCACTTGTTATAGTTATTATCTCTAATATAATGTCACACACACCTTAGAGAGTTTTTATTGTATCAACAGGGGTAAGATTGGGCACACATTCTTGTAAGGGTGCAATTTTGATTGATAAGACATACCAATATCATGGTCCTAGACTTACCACTATCCTAAAATATACTCTCAGGTAATCCATAGATACATCACATGAGGGATATTACCTCCTTTATACACCCTAATTTAGTCAAGTAACTATAATTACTATGTCATTTATTACTCTTTTACATGAAAGTCTTAGTGATGAATACATATCTTATGTGCATGGTAATTTTGGGTATTTTGATATTTATTGCATCTTATATTCCCTATTTTTTACACTTATAGTGGTCCTAAGTCTCCTTCTCCCAGTCACAAGGGCCCCTAGCCTATACTTCTTGGTCTTAGCTTTGTTTTTAGGGCTTAGAATATTAGCCCCATTTTTAGGATAGTAGTGCCATGTGGTATTAGTGTCCAATTATGGATCTAGTGTTTGATAGTCATTTTATCCCATTTTTAGGTCCTAAACCTACCTTGAGAGTCCTCTTATGTCTTGTATCCCTCTTTTATGACTTTGTCACCTAATGAACAAGGTCTTATATTCAAATCAAAATTTTATATAAAGATCCTCACAAGGGATTTTACATCTACCACTTACTATTTTGGTACATAATTACATAAAATCAATCAATATTATAGCTATATACTCTACATACTACTCAACTATCACTTATATAAATTATATGCTTGATCAAAGAAGGGCCTATGTGAAATTTATTCTGGCATACCATGTGCATTGATTATGTATGTTCCCTAAGGGGGAACTACATATGATTTAAGACCCCTAGAATTGGGGTTAATGTAGACAATGTCAAAGATAATAGGGGTTCTTATCTACATGATCATAATATCCTAAAACCTATTTTTTCCCTTTCTTTTGCATTTAATCCAATTGTCATTTCATATGTGTAGGTACTCGTTAGGGTTTTATAAGATATTCAATGAAAACATTGACAAAGGCAAGCTTTAAAAAGACAAAAAACCACATAAATGTCCCTCAAACTTCCCATAGCTTCCATAAAAGTTTTAGATAACTTTTACAAGAGGGACACTAGCTCCATAAATGGACACTAACACCACATGATGTTATTATCCACATAAGTGTGATACTTTTAGAGACTAGACTTTAGCTACAATCAAAAAATGGAAGGTGTCTATCTATTTCTCTAGATTATTTCAGCCCCCTAAGCCATAAAAATACCTATTTAATTATAGATAAGTGTTATTTTTCTCTATTCTTTCTATTTTTGGAAAGGTTTATGAAATCAATTATTTCTAGTTTTCATTCCAGGTTATTGGTATACCCAGCCCTTTAAAAACATAGGATTTACATGAAATAATTACTAAAAGGATAAAACATATGGTTATCCTAATTTAATATACCCTCACTAAATTTAATTCCAAAATATCAGATCTAAAATAAATTTTAGTACTAGGAACAATTCTTATATAATTTATGCCCCTTTTTAACTTGCTAGAAAAACCCAAATTTTAACAATTTTCATGGAAAATAACAAATAGTAAAACCCAAAAAATATGGCACCTTAATTATATTAAAATATGTCCAAAAAAAATACAAATTATTGAAATAAATCCCATAATAGTTCAAGATTGAAATACAAAGTTTGGGTAAAAACCCTTGCTAGTTCCACACACATGCACCTCAAAGATTACCCATAACACAACCTGATTTTACCATACTAATAATATAATTATATATCATAAGTAAAATAGGAATAAATTTAAATCACACTCCAAATACACTTGATATATTATTTATTAATCCCACAAATCTAAAACTGACACTTGCAACTCTACTCATAATGATACCTTGCATACAATACTACTAAAATCTCTAACCTTCTACATAATGGTATCCTCTAAATGAAGATACTCTATGATTCAATGGATACCATACTCAAATAACTTATATATCATGTACATCCCATTCACAAGTCTCCAAATCTAAAAATAACATACAAACACATAGTTTTATGAGAAAAATCTAAAGATAGGCAATTCATATCCCAGAAGGAAATATTGGCATATAAATACACATGACATCCCAAAGTTTTGGATCTAAAATCAGAAAATCATTTATTTGAGAATATGAAATGATTTTTAAAAGGAAACTAACTCTATATTTATCCTCTTGACCATAAGAAAAAAAGGTCTTGCCTCTTTCTCCTTTGTTTCCATTTTCCAAACTTTTTTGAATTTGACCCACTTATCTTGAGAATAAGGAAGAAAGAGAAATTTATCAAGTTTCCATGGAAGTTTATCATCATCTCTTCCTAAAAATCCATGTACCAATTGGTAAGTTTCCTTATATACATTCAACTTGTTAATCTACATTAATATTAAAATATATTTAATATTTATTTGACCCCATTTAAACAACTTGAGAATATAAAATAACCATAGGTCCAAAATATTAAATATTAATAAATTATTTTCCCAACTTGTTTCTTATTTCATAAAAAATATTGGAATGGGAAATTCTTACATAAAATTAAATTAGTCAAAAAATGAGACATGATAAGTCTACCCTTCCCAAAATTTCTTGTCATCAAGCAATTACAACCCACACTATTCAAAAATCACCATGCTAATGTGATTATTGATACCACAATGTCCACAGAGTCTAAATTTTATACCCGTGAGGTATTTAATCTCTTTCCAAATGATACCATGCAAAATTGAAGACTCATATTCCTTCATGACAATTCCATGTGCCAAATATAAGTATCCATGTAATATGATCTCTTGGATATGCAAGTTTTTGGTGTATTATTTTCAATAATCCCACAAAGATTTGATAAAATTACCAAATGCAATTTTTCCCATCCTCTCTCCTAAAGGGCTATTATTTTATTATTTTTAGGATATTAGGTTTTTAATTTATAATTAAATAAAGGTTTTGAGAAATATAAATCAATAAATATATACACTTTAATCAACCTACTAATTGGTGTAAATAGATAATATTTTGTCTTTTTCTAAATATAGTAATATGTGAGAGAAATTAAAACTTAACTTATTAAGTCTAATCTGGACTAAGACAAATTTTGCTTCTAGAGGAGTAAGGCTATAAAATAGGATGGGATAGGTTCCTAAACTTCCTTTCTAAGTTGGATAGGAGCATCAAAAGTGGACACCCTAGTGTCCAATGTTGTAGTCCTATTATAGTGTTATTGTCATGAGGTTGAAAGATTTATGGGTTCTATCCAATACGTCTATGTTACCTTATTTATGAAATTTCAAGGCTTAAAAGCCTAAAAATCTCAATGTGTGTATGATTCAATCTTTGAAACCCTTAAGAGCTCCTAGTGATTGAGCTTTAATTGAAACTTAGGGAAAGAAGAGAAGGGGTTATTGTGTAAAGGATACATTGGATGCACTTCACACCCCATTTGTGGGCATGTTGCCTAAATACTAATACTCTAAAGAGGGATCAAGCTAATGTAGTTCTCCCATTGAAGTTTTGGTGTAATAATGTGTGATTTATACAACTAGATGTGAAACTAAATGTACTTTATATGACCAGGGACTGGTATGAGTGCTTGAATAGGCTTGAAATGATCTTGGAAGATTATATGTAGAGAAATAGAGAAGAGTGCTTGAGTGTACTTTCTTGTATTCTTGTTTCTTCCTTGTAAATAAGTGCCAACCCTTCTAAATATACTTTGAATGGAATTTTATAGGGTAATTAATTATCATGGGTTAGATGAACTTGTATTAGGCTGATAGTGAAAAAGATAAGTATTCAAGGAATTATGATGATTTGAGGTAAAAATGAACTTATAAAATAGTGCCAAAAATAAGACACCTTGAGTTTAAACACTCATATCTAAGTTGGGTACTATTGTCCTAAGGGGATGAGACTTTGGGGGATAGATCTAGGCATGAGAGGGTTGTTTGGGTCTCAAAAAGCTCAGTCTAAAAAGCTACAAATAACTAGGAATCAATGAAAGACTAACTGAGAAGGGTTGTGTGAGCAAGAAAGAGGACCTATAGGTTGGGTTACATTATCCATGCTTAAGTCATCCAATTCACATTTCATATGACTACATTTTCTCCCATTTATTTTAGTGATGTATCAAATCAAAATACTAAGATAAAGGAAAAATAGAAAGCAAACCTGAACTTACCTATAAGGGAGAAGCTCATAAAGTTGTATAATGTTAGATGTGCATAGAGAGAGAGCATGATGTGAAGTGTGAATATATAAATGAAAACATAATGGAGATAATTTATTACTATATCCACTATATCTAAAATAAGAATGTACAAAGTTGAGTAAGAGGAAGAGAAAGGAACAAATACACCTCATTGGGTATGCGAACCAATACAAAACCTATTGTGATGCTAGATTGTGTTGAGTATGTGTTGAATCAAGAGTAGTATTGTGAGAAAATTTAAATTCTCAATTCCCTAAAATGTGGCTCAAAATTTCAAAGGTTTGCCCTTTGGCTCCATTATCACCAACTAAGTGAAGTTAATGAATCATGCATGTGTTAATCGATGTCTAGACTATCTATCCAATCCCTTTGAATAGGTGGCTCAAGAATACAAAGGTTGGACCTTTGGCTCCATCATTATCCCATGAATTGAAGCTATGAAGTGATACTAGTATAGAATAAATGTCATATGAGATGGCTCATGGATCCCATGGATGTGCTATAAATCTTGACAATGTGGCATGGATATCATGAATGTGTGTTGAAAACTAGGCCACTCTTGGCCATTTTGAAAGATGGAGGATAGGCTTGTATGAAAGCCACTCCAAAATAATGTACTAGGATTTTATGAAATACAACTCAAGAACTCAAGTAATCAAAAATTTAAACTTGTATGAAAGTTCAACTTGAATTTGATGTCAACCACTTGTAGATGGAGTAAGGCACGTAACTACTAAGAATTCCTAGAACAAACTAAAACTTAGAAATAAAAGAATTCAATTTGCCACACACATTACCCCCAATAATTGATGTTTATAACATGGATTATGATCTAGAAGTTATTTCAACTACCCAATCTAAACTGTAAGTGAGAACCATCATGCCACACATGATAACCCCTTGTATCTAAGAAAACTATGTTGAATCTGACTGATTTAGAAGTGCAAAAACTATCCTTAAACTAAACTTTTTACCTATTTCTTAAAACCCTGAGTGGTTTTTTTACCTAGACAAGATTTCAAAAATGTGGACACCCCTATGTTTATCACTAATATCTATTTCTAATGCTATTGTATGGTGTCAAAATTGACTATTGATCTAAAACTATCACTATTTTTTATTTCATTTTGACTGGTTTGACATCTAGATTCTATGATGAGTGTTATAAATTATACTTTTTAAATTTTATGAGGTTTGATCTCTGTGAAAAAAACCCTATTTATACTCCCTCTTTTGAGGGTAGGAATGATTAACCTATAATGACTGGCCTCTGAAGAAAACAATCTTGCAAGTGTGTTAAGTTATATAGATATATGATATAACAATTATATTTGACAAGATATCTCTGAATATAGTAATGTTTTTATTATGATATTGTTAGATCAATAGGGGTATGCCTAGATAGATTTCACAATGTAAAATCATGTGTAATGTACTAAACTAGAACTGGCAATGTTAGATGTTAGTTGTTAGTTGTCAAGGAGGGATGGAGCATGATGTCCATTATGGTATCCAAAAAAACAAGGGAAATGCATGATATGGATCATGGAATTGCACACATTTAAAATCAAACAAACAAGAAGCAAACATCACATAAGTATGGCCAAGGGGACATACAAATAAGGGACATGGGCACATGTCACTCAAACTAGAAAACAAGCATGGAAAGCATGTTCAAATGTCACATATACATAAAAATGAAACCAGAAAATTTGGCACAAGGGCAATAGGCAAATAGAAGAGTACAAGTAAAGGACATTGGTAGGTGTCCTAAGAAACACACATGAATAAAAGCAAAGGACATTGGTAAATGTCCTAAGGCATATGTATGAGTCAAATAGGAACTGGAAAATGCAATCACACAAGCTATGCTAAGAAAGTAGAAAAAGCATGTAATAGATGGAAAGATACAAGCACATATAAATAATCAAATCAAATGTGAAAGTATGTAAAGCATGTGTAGTACAAGACTAGGTATATGCTAAGAGATACACAAGTGTTAGATAATAGTGAAATGTCAATATATTAATCTATATAAGCTATAAATTAATGTATATTTGTATGATAAATCAGAGTGTGTGGTATAAGAATGACATAACTTGGATGGTGTAGTCATGTAGAAGATTCCCCTAGTGGGTGTGTATAACAATGTGTGTCTCAAATGTAAAAGTAGGAATGCCCCCTTAGTGGGTAGAATGAAGTAATCAAGGAGATAAATGTCACTACACACACTCAAAAAATATCAAGTGAAGCATAGTAATGTAGAAAATTGACATACAATAACATGAAATAGTGAATGTAAGTCAAGGCATGATAGTAGTAATTAAAGCATGGATAATGTATACAATTAAAATGTTTTTGTGTTTTGAAGTTTTGTATTATTTTAATGTTTTGATATAAGATATGTACAAAAAAATTGGGGAGAAATGATACTAATCGATGAGTCTCATGGGAGACTCCATATCATGGTGTCTTGTATCATGGTGGCTCATTTAAAACCAATCGTATTGGGTTGATACATGAAATAGGTCCTAGAAATCTCACCCATAGTGAATATTTCACTGAAGTGGTACTCTGTGACATGTATGACTAAGAAATACATAGAGATGGAGCTGAGATTTGTGTTGGTCACTCATTTAATACCAATCACAATGGGTTACTACTTGAAATAGGTCCTTAAAAACTTGGTCATAGTGAATATTTTGCTAAAGTAGTACTTTGTGATGTGTATGCATATGGAATTGTACTATTTACACCATAGACTACACTAATGTATGTAGGTTGAGCTCATTGTAGTAGTCTCCAAATCCACTAAGTAGATGGGATAGGATATCTCCTATGAGGCTCTATCGAATAATTACATTACTCTCATGATGATTAATTGATGATTCTTATGAAGGAATGTCTTGAGAGGATTCAATCATGGAGGAATGAGGTATATGGTTCTATGATAGAGGAGATCTTAATGCCCCTTATGTGAATGATATCATGTCATTATCAATACATCTATTAATTAAATTCTTGAGTCCATAAAAATCATTATCTCTATATCCATGGATACAATGCTAGTTGTAAAAGGGATGATGTGGCTACCTATGTAGGGGATGTGGATCCCATCGATGATTATAAAGCAATGTGATTAACCTCCTATCTAGTAGTGTTGATAATATAACATATGAGATATCCCTCTCTAAATCAAATTGTAATAGTGCCCTACTATTGTTCTCTATAGTGCTTATTGTAGGTTATGATTTTTGGTTTTGATATGTAACATTGCTTGCAACCAATTGACTAGGTGAAGGTGCATATACATGATTGGCACAAGGGTACCTTTGAAGCTTTTATATTGTAATATAATTTTCTAACGTTGTGATCTTTTCATGTAATAGTTGATTCTATGTTTATAAATCTAAAAATATCTTACTCATGCTGGTAATTTGATTCCTTAGAGTCTCACAAGTGCAAACCTTAGTTGCTTCTAATTGAACATGTAAGCACATATGTTGAAGAGGATTTGAAGAAGCTATAGGTAGAATGTATGCATTATGAGAAATAGTATAGGCTACCTCACCTTTTGGAGGGGTGATAGCATGGAACTGGTTAGAGGGAAAGTAGCTATCACCCTCTTGAGGGAGAGGAGGACTAAGGATTTCTTTCCTTTTCATGAATAATGACATTGAAACAAGAGTATCCAAAGAGGCATATACATCTAGGTAGAAACTATGCATGTAGGCTAAAATGAATGTAAGTGGGTTATAAATTGTATAGCAATATGATTATAGAGAACATTCCACATGAAAGATATCTAATAAGAGATAGAAAGCATGAATTTGTGTAAGAATTCATAAATATATTTGACATGTGCTATGCCATTTCTAACGTGTTATCATGATAAACTTGTATATTTTTCCATATGGAAGATAGAAAGCAAAGGGTTGAGCAAATAGATTTGTGCAAGAATGCATAAATATCTTTGGCATGTATTATGACATTTATAATGTGTTTAGCATAGTGAATATGAAAAAATTTCCATATGAAAAATAGAGAGTAAAGGCTAGAGAACATGATTTTTTGCCTAAATACATAAATAACTTTGACTTGTAATATAATATTGTTAACATGTTTAGCATGATAAACTTTAAAATTGTTCCATATGAGAGATAAAGAGTATACAAAAGGCATATTGAAATCTTATGTAATGTTAGCAATAAATGTTGTAATATCATCCCTTATTATGAAAATTAAGCATGAAATGAAAAGAATGAAACTTTGTACTAACATATGATAGACTTCATCATTCATGTACATGATAGGACCTATTATGTTTTTTTTATTATTTACAATAAATGTAAGAAAAGTTTATAAATAAATGAGCATCATTTTTTCAATTTGGCTATGGATGTAAGGTGATACCTCAAGAAACAATGTAAGAATTTGTATATGCAACTAGGGATTTTTTAGAGTACTTGTGTAAAATACTATGAGCATTTTATTTTTGAATTAATTTTCTGATTTTGATATGCAACTAAATTTTTTTTAAAATGATGTGAAAAGTACTGAAAAATAATTGAGAATGTATTTGATGCAACTAGGGTTTTAAAAGATTTTTTTTCAAAATTAATGCAATAATTTGAAAAAATTATAAAAAATTTGTAGAAGTTTTCTTGAAAAATTTAGGAAAAAATAGAAAATATTTCTAAAGTTAGCAATAAATTTTTTCTAGTGTGTTGAATGTGTTTGTATGCAAAAAGGACCTAGTACGTGTAAACTAGGGTTTGAACAAAATATGCGATTTTTTGAAATGAATTAATAGATTTTTTATTTTTAAATTTAGGAAAAATTAGGAAATTATGGGGAAAAAATTAGAAATAATTATCCCTAGGGTTCTTAGGGGTTTAGTGCAAAAGATTAAAGTAAGTCAAGTTCACCAAACGTTTTATTCTTTTTAGGAATTTAGATGTTTAATTCCTAATAAAATAAATGGTCTAAGAAATATAAATCAATAAATAGATATGATTTAATTAACCTAATAATTGGTGTAAATAAATAATATTTTGTCATTTTTTAAATATAGCAGTATGTGAGAGAAATTATAACTTAGCATATTTTGGTTGATCTAGATTGAGATAGAGTTTGATAATGGAGGAGTAAGGCTAGAAAATAGACTAAAAAAGTTTATAAACTTCATTTTTGAATTATATAGGAGCACTAAAAGTGGACACCCTACTATCTAGTGCTATAGTTCTATTCCAATGCTATTATCCAAAGGCTGAAAGTTTTTAGGTTCTATTTGGTAGGTCTATGTTACCATGTCTATGAAATTTCAAGTCCTGGAAGCTTATGAAGCTCACTGTGTGTATGATTCAATATTCTAAACCCTTAGGAGCTCCTAGTTATTTAACTTGAATTGAAATTTAGGGAAATATGATAAGGGTTTAGTGTGTAAAGGATACACTAGATGCACTTCACACCCCATGTGTGGGCATGTTGCCTACATACCAATACTCTGAAGAGGGATCAAGATAATGTAGTTCTCCCATTGAAGTGTTTGGTGAAATAATGTGTTATGTATGAAACTATATGCAAAATTTAATGTAATTTGGATAACCAGGGACTAGTATGAGTGCTTGAATAGGCTTGAAATGATCTTGGAAGGCTATATGTAGAGAATAGGGAAGAGTGATTGAGTGTACTTGCTTGTAATCTTTATTATTTCCTCTAAATGAGAACTAAACACTCCAAATGGACTTTGAATGGAATTTTATAGAACAATTAATGATTGTGGGTTAGATGAACTTGTATTAGGCCAATAGGGAAAAAGATAAGGATTCAGGGAAATCTGACCATTTGAGGTAAAATGAACTTGGACAATAGCACTAGAAATAAGACACCCTAAGTTTTGATTCTCCTGTCCAAGTTAAACACTATTTTCTTAAGGGGATGAGACTTGGGGGGATAGATCTGAGCCTAAGAAGGCTACCTATGTCTCAAAAATCTTAGTTCAAAAAGCTACAGATGATTGGGAATTAGTGAAAGACTAACCAAGAAGGGTTGTGTGAGCAAAAAGAGGACCTATAGGTTAGGTCCTATTAGCCATGCCTAAGTCATCCAATTTTTCATTTTATATGAATACAACTATAAAATCTTAGAGTAGTGAACTTGAGATGAGTGATACTAATGTAATAATCATCAATGTATAACCAATTGATCCATGATATCAATTGGTATGTAATATGTCTGCCCTTATTTTGAATCAGTATCCTTTCCCCCATAACTTTCCTTTTTAATTTTATATGTGCATTAGTATGTGAAAATTCAATCCTATAAATCTTTCAACTTCTCCCATTGATATATATCTCAACTTGAGAGATGGTACCCTTAGATTCATTAATTGATTTATAACAATAAAAGATATTTGAAATGTGGAGATATACCCTACTAAAAATAAGACTAATTATTCCATACCATGTCATAATTTGAAGGATATTAAATGTAAATTTAGAAAATACTCCACCTAACTTTGGATCTCAAATATTTTAACAACTCATTCTAGTGGGAGACTATGCATTCTTTGAGTCCATCCACTAGCACATACTAATCATCCAACCAAATCTCCAAAATGTTATTGGTAAATATAATTATAACATGGTACATCATGGTTGGATACCTCCAATCTCTATGAATGATAAGTGAATACCATAAAGTAATAATTCTAAAAAATTCACTTGCAACCATATTATCCTTTGCCCATTATTGTGATTCATCACTCCAATTATATTGATTCAAGAAAATCTTCAATCCAAAGAATTCTATCTTCATCACATAATTCCCATGTACCCAATGTTTATTGAATATACCAAAAGTATAATTGATAAGAAATATTTTTCCATTCCTATGGGAATTCCCTTCTAAAACTTCAAGCTTCATGCTTCTACTTCTCTGCAGTTTCCATCTTTCCATTGATAAATCCAAATTTACTCCTCCTAAAGCACCATATTATTCTAAAAAAGGATGTGAGAAATCTAAATGAAAATTACAAAACATAAATTGATTACCTTCTCACATTTAACAAATTCATTTTATGTTTTAATCATCCATGCAAGGGCTCTCTTCTTATTCATGATAGTTAAGGTTGCTACAATATAGGAAAATCCATTAACAAACCTTCTATCATGGTTATAGAAACTAGAGATTCTTTTCCAAAGAGTTAGTATGGTTAGGAATTCTCAAACAAAAAAATTTTGAATACCCAACTCATACTTATATTTTATCACAAATAGGGCCCATTGTTCTATAATTCCTATAATCATATTTTAGTGCCTCAAATGGTTCTTCCATGTTATTCTACACATCACCATGTCATCAAAGCATATCAAAATAAATTGATTACTGAATACCTGATTGACTTTGAATTGGAATATGGCTAGTACATTAGATGAACCATATAGTATGATCATGAAATTTAAATTATTAAAGTGGTTCTTTAATGTTCTCTTGTGCATATCCACTTCCTCCTCCTGACTCTACTAGTATCTAGTTCTTAAATTACTCTTGGAGGAATAAAATACCTCTTACAAAGTATCAATAAGTTCTTAATCCCTAGGGATCATATTCAAGGCTTCATGAATTATGTGCACCTTTTTACTATCATATACTCCATTCATAAAATGGTTAGAATTTACATCAACCCCCTTATAATCCCTTATAAAATCTCTTTCAATCCAAATGTAAAGAATGGTGAACTCAACAATATTAATGCCTCTATTCACTTTAGCTCTCAAAATATCACCCTTGATAATGGGATTCCCATGATGACCAAAATTTTGTAGTGACATAAGAGGAAACAACAAAGCTAAAACATGATTCTCATACCTTAGGATTACATAAATGAGATCATCTTCCTTTGTTGAGATGTAGATTGTTGAGATACCCTCAACACCTCTATCTTTGCCACAAATATCTCCTTTAAAATCATATTTAAACACCATGTTACTTTTAAGTCCAATCATTATCTTTCCTTTCATAATCTTGGAGGTTAATACCTGATCTTCCATCTTGAACTCTTCAATCTGTATGTTGGATTTGGATAGAACATCTAGACCCCACAATCTTTTGCATAGGCCATTATGAATTATTTTTTCCTCATGAGATCTAAAACCATGCAAAGATAATGAAGCTTTGTTATAATTAATGAAAAAATAAGCATTTACTTCTATGACATACCTCTTAGTAAAATCATTCTTGCATTCATTTTGAGATATTTCTTGTATCTCTTATTCAATTTTCGATAACACTTCATTAAAGATATTTATGTGCTTATCATTAATTAATGCTTTAGTTATTTCCATGTGATTAATTTCAACATTATTTTCATTATCTCTAATTTGACAAACATCCTACAAATCTAATTTCTCTTCTTCCTTCAACATATGTTCTACATCTTTAGTATGTAAAGTTGATTTGTTGTTGACTTCATTGAGATAGACATTGTCCTAACTAGTAAACTCATTAGGAAACACTAAAATATATTCTTCAGATAAAAATCTTTACCTTTATCTTGTATTATGGGTTCTTCACTAGTTCAATTCTTTTCACCCTCTTGAGGATTTGTTTGTTTTTCTTCCTTTGTCTCATGTTCCTAACATCTTTAATTTTCTCTTCATCCTTTTTTCTCCTTAAGTAGTACCTATCAAAAGATTTTATAGCTTGGAAAGCTTCAAGTTTGCCTTAGTACTAATCAAATATTATTATAATCTCCTCTTCTATAGGTATAGTTCTTGCTATCAATCATAAATATTATTTAAATGTTGAAAGGTCCTTAAAACCTTGGTATTATTCATACCATCTAGCAAATTTTGAATCCATAATTTTATTGTCCCTCTCTCTCATTCCCTTAAATAGAGATTCAAGGAACCTCCCATGATTCACTCTATATAAAATCACTAAACAACTAACATAAAATGGATTATACCACACATGAAACTATTGATAACTGACATACAACTATTAAAACTAACATACAAGTTTTGATCACTAATATTCAACCTTGAAACTTGACATACAACTTGAAAAAAAAATGGTTATCTTCCTCAACAGGCTAGCAATATCTATGATATGATACCAATGTAATGTACCCTCACTAAATTTAATTCCAAAATATTAGATATCAAATAAATGTTAGTACTAGAAACAATTCTTATATAATTTATGCCCCTTTTCACTTGCTAAGAAAACCCAAATTTTGATAATTTTCATGGAAAATAACAAATAATCAAACATAAAACCTATGACACATTAATTAAATTAAAATATGTCCAAAAATTTTACAATTTAATGAAATAAACTCTCACAATATTTCATAACTTAAATACAAACTTTGGGCAAAACCCTTGCTAGTTCCACACACATGCACCACAAAGACTACCCAAAACACAACATAATTTTACCATACTAATAATCTAATTACATATCATAACTAAAATTGTAATTCCTTAACCTCACACTCTAAATACATATGATATATACTATATTAAACCCACAAATCTAAAATCAGCACCTGTAACTCTACTCACAATGATAGCTTGCATACAATACTATTGAAATATCCAACCTTTGGCATAATGGTAGCCTCTAAATGAAGATAATATATTATTAAAGGGATACCATAATAAAATCACATAGATATCATAGACCTCCCGTTCACAAGTATCTAAATCTGAAAATAACACACAAGCATGCAACTCTATGAGAAAAATCCAAAGTTAGGCAATTCATAGCACATAAGGAAACCTCGGCATGTAAATACTCATGACATCCCAAAGTTTTGGTGACAAAATCCCAATATCCTTGATTTGAGAAGTTGAAATCATTTGAAAATGAAAATAACTCTATATTTATCCTCTTTCCCATAAAACATTTAGGTCTTACCTCTTTCTCCTTTATTTCCATTTTCTAAACTTTTTTGAATTTGACCCACTAATCCTAAAGATAAGAAAGCAAGAGATATTTAGCAAGTTTACCTAGAATCTCATCATTATCTCTTCCTAAAAATCCACATCAAAAATGGTAAGTTTCCTTGTATACATTCAACTTCCTAATTTCCATTAATATTAAAATATATTTAATATTTATTTGGCCCCATTTAAAAAACTTGAGAATATAAAATAACCATGGGTCTAAAATATTAAATATTAATAAATTATTTTTCCAAAATTTTTCCTTATTCCATGGAAAATATTGGAATGTACAATTTTCCCATAAAATTAAATTATTCAAAAATGGGACATGACATCTGACTTAATTTGAATACTTCTTAAAACCCTAGTTTTGCCCAGGGTTTACCTTCTAATTTTTGTGCACTAAATTAGGGTTACATATATTTTTTCCCTAATTTTTGGTATAATATATATCATTAAAATTAATATTATATTAAGTTATTATTAATTTAATTTAAATTAAATTTGTGTAAAAACACCCTCATTCAAACCTTAGATCCACATATTAGGTCTCTATACATTCAAATCCTAGAAATTAGGGTTTCACTTACAATATTAATTTATTTTACACATTGGGTTAAATTTTTATCATATTTACAAATATACTTATTTTATATTACATTATATTTACTTTGTGGTTGTTATTCATTATTTAAAATTATCTTCTTTGGCAAGTTTCAAATGGCATCTAAGAAGTCTCTTACCCCTCACTCAATTGTTGAATTACTGATTTTTTCTATAATTATAATAATAAATGGACAAATTTTCAAGATTTTACATTAGAACATGATAATTATTTAATTTATAATGATTATGGTGACTATTATTTAAGTGATTTATATGACAATTACTATGATCATGACAATAAAAATGTTGATGAGGATATATTAGACACATCTTCTTCTCTTTCCTCTCCTTCTTCCATAAGGGAAATATGGGTTTAAAAAGGGCCTTGTAAGAATTTTATTTATTTATTTTTATTAAAATATATTAATCAAATAAAAAATGATTCACTTAACCATATTAGTTAAGTGGGGTCATTCCCACATTAAAAACTTCTAAAAACACTTCACTTAATTGATTTTTTTTCTTTTTATTGTCTAACAACACTTCACTTAATTATTTTATTTTTTATTGTCTTAATATTTAATTAGAAGCATTCCTCTTAATTTTTTTTTTCTTTTTTTCTTTTCTCAATATTTTTTATAATATCTTAGTTTTATTTTTTCATATAACAGTTTATTCTTTTTGGCATTTTCATTCCTTTCATTTGTTCTTTTGCAAATAATATTACTATAATCTTGGCTTGTAAATGTATGTTTATAAATTTTAATACATACAATCTCTATCACCTCCTTCAACTGACCCTTTATAGAATGTGATCCTTTTCCAAAACATTCTAAGTATATTTATGCAAGTGTAAATAAAATTTTGTGTATATTTATGTAGGTTCAAAAAATTCTATGTAAATTTATATTGGTACACAAAATTAATGATCTCAGTTACCTTAAAATTTATATTATAAAACTATATAATTACCATGATGTCAACACAATATAAAAATTCCTTTACTCAAAATAATGTAATTCAGTACTAAATGTCTAATTGCTTAATAGGTCTAATAAGGCTTGTTTGATCCTTTCCTTATGAAATTAAATCAAATACTAATTTTATATGTTTATTAAGATATTTAATATCCTAATTCATGTAATATAGATCAAATTATTTGAATACAAGCTTCCCTTGACCATAAAATCTTTAATAATTTAAATTGCCTATACAAATTACATTTTCTTCTTACTAGCCAATTATGTTTTGATGATATATCCCTTAATAATTACCCAATAAATCCAATAATGGACTCATTGGATTCATATTTCCAATATTCCTTTTCTATCAAAATTTCATAATTTTTTGTTGGTTATTTTTCAAGATATAATCAGTTTTTCATGTATGCCCTAGTTGTTGATTTGTACAGGCCATGAACATTAACAAGATAATTCAGAGACTTTTAATTAATAAAAAATTAAACCTTCAAGACATTTTCAAGGCCATATAAATCATAATATTATTTAAATTCCTTAGAGACCCTCATGAATTCAAATAGGTTTATATAATTCAAATGTAGGCCTGGTATATTTGACTTGTAGTTAAACATGAATATCCACCTGCAAGTTTATTATTTTGATCAAAGATGATACATGGAAAGATCATACTAAGATGTCTTACTTCTAATGAATCATGAAGAAACTCTTGAGTTTAAAATTATTATAAGATTTCAAGACTATACTCTTCATTCATATGGTTTAAACATGGAACACATTAAGAGGTTTATATTTGCACAATCATGGGAAATTTGATATTCTCTCTTAAGATCTAGTTATCTTCACATTCTTGGTTAGAATACTCAATCAATCTATTCAACATCATAAAAAACCAAGAAACTCTACCTTTAGACATATTAGATGGCCTTAAATATGATTAATAATCTTGAAATTATGCTTATAGACTATAGACCTGTTACTGCTTGAGACCATTCAAAAAACTATAGAAACCTTGTGAGGATTCTACCATAATAGATTATTTGTAGTATTGTTCTCAATTCATGTAATCCAACCATATGAACCTACACATTTGAAGCTACAAGGGTTTTATGAAGACAATTTATGTAATATTTATTTACATTAATCTACATGTTTTTATTGATATTTTGTTCATCTATAGGACACTTAGCATCTATAAAAAATATTTTTCAAAACCATCATTATTCCAAGAAATAGAGTTAATTTATCAAAGAGATCCTTAGAAACTTCACTGGTTTCTAGTATGTGAATTTTCCCAGAGTGTTGTTCATTATCTTGTGTAATGGTTTGTACCAAAGACCTCAAAAGAATCTCTATCTGGACCTATAACTTGCATAGAACAAGGTTAGATCCACTTGCATCTATATTATAAATGTGCATTTTTTCATCTCTCAAAGATTATCCAATTTATAAGGCTCTCAATTATTTGTGATGAAGAAGTAATTTGATCACTGTAACTTGGAAAAATAGATTTGTCTCTTCCAAATAGTTTATGAATGCAGTTCATATACATCTTAATTATAGTAAAAAAAAATCTTATATCCAAGATGTTTTCATATAGATAAAACCTTATAACCTATTTTAGGATTGATAAGAATAAATTTATGGTCTATGGAGAGTTCATGATTTGTCCCATCTTCC
>JARHVA010008331.1:465000-510759 GCA_037957365.1 Torreya grandis
TTATGGGTATTTCAACTTGTATGCATGAATGAGACTCAATGAAAGTTAGAGTGGTCTTGTATTCACCTTGAATATCTTTTTTTTTCAAATATTCTCAATCACCTATTTTCATTTATAGTCATATACACACAATGGTATTACTTTACATATAAATTCTAGTATGCATTAGATTCGGTAATTGTATAAGTTGAGGAAGGATGTTAAGTTTACATTCAAAGTGTTAGAATGATATAAAATTTTATTTATTATATCAATTAATCAAATACCTATTAATAAATTGAGTTAGGTCTACACAAGCCCTTAATTGGATAGAGTTGTCTTGAGTTGATCTTTAAGAAATCAATAAGGTAAAGACAAGATTTTTATTAATATAGATATACTATTATCATTAATGAGATAATCTTAAAGACTAATAAGAATATATTAGAATAAAAATCTTTATTTTAAGACCCAAATGGGTATACATAGTTATATAACAGACCTTATAATGAATTCAAGTATTGATCATTGAATACAAAGACATTATTTTAAAATTGTTTAAGCATTTGAAAGGAGTCCATTATTGATGTAGGGGCATCAAGAAATGATGTAAATTTAGTCATGTGTGAGTGTCTTAGGTCTTATAACATGTCTTAGAATGCATTTGAGTCCTTACAAGAGTCATTAGGTGTCTTTTTTGGGTGTTATTATCCTTGGGAGAGTTTCTTGCCAAAACCCCATTTCAAATATTTGAATTGTGTTACTGAATCTTGGTGTGCTATCAAGATTTTCATGCTATCAAATGTTGGTGTAAGTCCTAAGTGAGTCTAGGTGGGATTATAGTAGGTTTTTTCATGTACATATCATAAGGATGATGACATTTTATAATAATTATGAATGTAATAATTATGTCAAGGTAGTTTTATGGGAGTTAGTTATTTGTGAAGAATAGTTACTTTGTGGGTACAAGATGTATGAACAAGTTTTAGTTTGAGGTAGATGGTAGATTCATAGATAAGAGAGACTTAAGAAGTTAGGATTCATTTAGAAATTTTGAATAGGTATAGGTATGGAGAGGATGAATAGGAGAGATAATTAAACCTTTATATTTTATTCAAAGATAGAGTTCTCAATGTATATACATAAAATCAAATAAATTTGAAAAGATTCAAGTGATATGTCTATATCTCTATGTTTATATTATGTTAAGAATACAATTTGATGTACTAAAAGTCTAAATAATTTTGATAAGAGTATCTTGTAGTGTAACTTATGAAAATGGATGACATGTTAATATTATATGTTAAACTTGAGTGATCAATGTTCAAAAACCCTGTCAAGAGAGTTAAAGTGCAATGAAAGGGTGATATTTGGAATAGATTTATCAATGTAGAGATGTAATGTGTTATTCATGTGTGTGTGTGTGTGTGTGTGTGTGTGTGTGTGTGTGTGTGTGTGTGTATGTATATGTATATATGTATATATGTATATATGTATATATGTATATATATATGTATATATGTATATGTATATATGTATATATATATATACATATATATGTGTGTGTATATATATGTATGTATGTATATATACACACACACACACACACACACACACATATATATATATGTATATACATATATATATATATACACATATATATATACATATATATATATACATACATATATATATAGATATATATACATATATATATGTATATATACACACACACACACATATATACATATATATACATATCTATATATATATATATATGTATATATATACATACATATATATATATACATACATATATGTACATATATATATATGTATATATATATATATATGGGTAAGGAAGACCTTAATAATGTCTTATGAAGGTTTTAATCCAATAATAATTCCATTTAGGAAATTATTAACCCTATTAGGTTGCTACAGTTACTATAAGCATGGGTTTTTTACTAGATATACCTTAGGAATACACCCTACTAAACCAATAATAGAAAATGTTATATAAACTTAAGATAGACATTTTCAAACAAAAAATACTCACAATAACCAAGCAATCACTTATTTCTCTCCATAAATAACATATACACTTGAAGTTTCCTAAAATTATACAAACAAGAACATAATTTCTAAAAACCATCGTAATTATAGCTTATAGTCTCCTAAAAAGAACATTAAAAATATCAACCTTAGGATACACCTTTGGTTACATGAAATTTCATGATAAGTATTTTAAATCAATAAAGGCTTGTCTCAATCTAATTTTGGTGTACAAAGAAATATTACATGAATATTGCTCAATATTATCAATTATTTTTCACACAAGTCATTTGTCAGCACAAGAAGTCAATTTTTAGGTATGTAATAGAATGCAACTTAAAAATAGCACTTATGTCCTAGAAAAACAAAAATATACACAATTTTCCTCTGAACCACCTCAAATTCATGACTACAAAAGGAAGATGTAGAAGCCACATTGTCAATATAATCAATGCCAAAATAATTTTAGTTAATCATTTTAAACCTAAATCCTTACAGTCTTATCATTTTCCAATAAATGAGAAGCAATTTTTCTTTTTGCCAAATGACAAGATACTGAAATCATAGTATTTGTATGGATTTCTAATTTTTGAACTATGTTTCTTGTTTAAAGATCCCACAAATACATAATGATCTTCTAACCCACTAATAATGTATTTTTCATCTATCATAGAAAAAGTGGAGAATATACAAAATTTAGTAGATATATAGAGTTTAATCTTCAAGTATAAATACCACTACTTATAGATGAGTAGATTACCATCTAATTCTATACTCTGGTTATCCAATCTATAGTAGTATTGATCATTACACCTAGATAAACCATAGTTTTAGCATAAAGAAACATTAAGTAAGCATGGGAGAATGGACCTATAGCAGGCATCAAGTTAGCTTCCAAAACCAATGAACCTCCAATGTTATATCCTTATTAAAGAGGAATTCTTATCTAAGAATCATCACAATGGTTTTCTACACCATCTTATCAGTCCATGCATCATAAAGTTCAAGAAAGGAAGTAGAAGTCTAAAGTATGAGTTGAACTTAAAAAACCAACATTATGCCTCATGTGTGACCTTTTCTACTGTAGTTCAAATGACATAGAATAAAGCTTATGTTTCAAATAATACTACTAGCACCCAACATGAATCCCAAGACTTTATACAATGAACATATAATACTATAAAATAAAAATACAAGTCTTTATTGTGAAATAATCTTAAGAGCATCCTAATAAATAATCTTGGGTTAGTTAAACTAGAAAGTGGTTAAGGCTATTCTCATGGATACTTGGAACACATGATTCATCATTGTAATTTTCATGTTAATTGTTAGGAAGTTATACTCTCCTCACTATACAAAAGGGGAGCTAGAAGTTAGTTAGAATAGTTAGATAATATAAAGGAATTGAAAATGATTTGTTGAGTATCATTTTTTAGGGTCCATTCAAAGGTTGAGAGAGGCAAAAATCCAAGAAATTATATAATTGATCCTCATTTTGAAAAATATTCCAAGGCAAACCCTATTTTATGTATGTAAGAAATGTATATTGACTGTATGTAGATGTTAAATGAAGTAAAAACTCAATGAAAACATGTTTTAGAGATTCAAATTTTTGTGGTAATATTTTTTGATTTTATAAATATTCTCAGGTAGTTTATTGATGAATTTTAATGTCCTTTGTTGTAAATTTAATATAACATGCATGTATTTCTTGTATTATGTGTTGAGGGAGATAGAGTGCATTATATGTATGAGAAAGACTTGAATGTAAGTTTGAGTTAAGACATAATGTTTGGTTATATATTGATTGATATATTTTGGAAGCATCATATCCATTTCCATTTACATAATCATATATTCATGTGGTAGTAGTTCAAAACCCTATGTTGTTCTGAGTATTACACACTACCAATATGCAAAGTTTGTTAAAAAGGTGTTATAGATGAGTAAATAAGGATATTAAATAATTTTAATAGATGTATGGGGTTATGAAAAATCATATTAAACATTAAATGATATTTTGAAATCTTTTTTACTTCATAAACATCCAAATAGTTTCTCTTAGACCCCTGTAAACTATGTCTACACACTCAGACTAATAAAGAATTCAAGAGAAAAGTTAAATAGGGGGATCATGGAGGATAAATGTTGGATAAATAAGTATGTTAAGTTGTTACATATATAATTAAACCTTTTATAAGGTTTTTAAACCCTTTAGTAAGTGTATAAAACTAATCATTCCCTTCTTGATTCTATAGATTTTATCAAAACCTTAAATTAGGGTTTTAGAGCAAAATTCTTTATTACAAGCATTCTAAGCAGAAAAAAATTCCCAAAATTGGTAGTTAGTTAGGGTTTCATTTTGGGAAATATATTATTTAGTTTTTGAGTTTGCACATAACTTGGGGTACAAAATATAGAAGACTGTGTCTCATTAGAGGTGACAAAAGCCTAATAAGTCTTACATAATGAGCAAAAAGGCCTAGAAAAATTATCTATGAAGGGATTTAGATCCTAAAACTTTGTGAAATGACAATATATGATAGAGGGTATTTATAATGGAGGTTGGTTTTCCAATGTGAGCATGTAATTATCTGTACTTACAAGAAATGTGTAAAAAAGGCTATAAAGGAGCCTATCAAGATAGAAAAAATTGTGGGTAAGGTGTAAAATACATTGGGGATATGGATAAATATACTAAAAATAACTATATTAGCATGATATTGATGTCAAGAAACTTCAATGATGATTAGAGGAAACTAGAGTCAAGTGGGAGCCAAGTGTTTAAAGAGTTTTTGTCTATAAAGGAACTTAGTAAAGCAAGATAAGTGTGAAAATAAATAGCAAGGAAACAAGTGAGAATGGAACTAATGTAAAAGGTGGTGAAGAGGAAATTGTGACAATATAGATGAAGAAATGAATTAAAGATTTATCAAGAGGGAAATAAAGTGTGGAAGAGTCTAATAACCAAGAAGTGTCAAGTGATTACAAATTTAAGTTCTAAGATCAAAGAAGACTAAACCCTAAACTAAATTGAACCCTGAACGAAATTCTAAATATTAAATCTTAAAACCTAAAATAAACATTGTATAGTCATAAATCACTTCCTATATATGGCATACAATTGGTTGAATATCAATCACATTTAAAAAATAATATTCCCAAGTTGGCACTCAATGTGATCAGAGCTAGGTGGAAAAGGTAGAGTTAAGTGTGTAAGATTGTGTTTATATCCATGTGTGATAATATTAAAGGGATACCTATGTATCATATGGTGTGCAAGTGTGTTCAAGAAGTGAACATGAAGAGTTGAGAGTTTATAGAAATAAATATCTAGTTGAGAGAGTTACAAGCAAATAGAATTTTGAATGCATGAACAAGATAGTTGAAGATAAAGAAAGAGTATTTTAGGTATTAGAGTCATCAGAGAGTGTATTAATATCATAGGTTCCATGACCCTCTACATCAATAGACTAGATCCTACTAAGAGTATAGGTTTTTAATTTTACCTTCTAAAGGATTACACAACTTTTTTTTTATGAATTACATGTCCAAGACATATTTTATACTCTTTTAAGAACTTATATATCCATTAAAATAATTATACATTAGTGATGTAGATGAATTAATTAAACTTGTTTTATTGGAATATAAACACATTTCAAATACTTACCTTTTCTACCTAGCCTTGATCCCTTTTCTTGGTTTCAAAACATCTATTTCTCTCTTGAATCTCTTTATAATTTTATTAAACTTACGAATTATTGAGATTAGTATTAACCTAGTTACCTTCACCCCATTTCATTCTTTCTCACTTACCCTTGATTTCATTTGCACACTAGTATTTACAATATGTACTTAAGTTAACTCACCTTTCATTGACTCAATGACTTGGAAACTTGGCTCAAAAATCATTATTGGTTTACTCTATCAATATTTAGGTTATTTTCATCAATAAAATTATAAAAAATTCCTATTTATCCTCCCATTAAATCTATAAATATCTCAAATAACCACCAATTTCATACCTTACTTCTTACTCTGTCACATGCTCTTTCTAGTAGCCTTTTTCTTTGGTTTTCTTCCTTGTACAGATTGGTATAGAACTAATTTAAGTAAATAAGACTATTATAAAACACCCTCTATCCCTTTATATAATTTCAAAAAGATTCTTGACACAAATTCACTATTTTATCACTTTTTTAAGACTTTTTTGGGCACTATTTAGGTCTATTAGGCATCCTCTACCCTAACTTACACAAAGTCACTTCTAATAATATGGATTCGTACCAAACCAAAAAATAAACCTTAAAATACATTAATATAATTTAAAACCTAATTTAGTACCAAATTTCATGGGATTTTGTTAGTTAAATCATTTATAATATCAATTTAGGTTCCAAAACCCTGGAATAGGGTTTAAGCCTAACTGAGTACCCCAAGAAGAAACAAAATTCTTTTTCAAACATTTAAATGGATTTAAAATCACTGTAAAGGTTTTATGAGGTTTTCCTAACTACCATAAACCTTATTAAACTATTATATTTCCTTCATCATGTCTCTGTTCAACATTTATCTTGCATTTATTTGTTAAACTGTGACTGCATACATTATCTACTACAGGCCTTAAGCAATCACACACAAGACTTATATACAAAATGAAATAAAAATTCACAAGATTATTTTAGAAAATTAAACACCACGTTAACAAACATAGATTATTTCCTTGCAAAACCTCTTACCATGTACAAATCAAGAACCTCATAATATATTGTTAACTCTGATTGCTTTTGCACAAACTCAATAGAGTACAAATGCATATTAACCTTACTTGATGGTATTGAGGTATTGGATAAACATTTTTCATCCTTAATATTTTTTTTCAACACAAAATTCATATCACTCCTACCCTCTTTATGTTTTCAACCACTCTGTAGACTATCTACAAGTTACTTGATTGGTTATTGTGAATAGGGTACTCCATATTGTCAACTTCAACATTTAGAACTTTTTGACAATAAACACAAAGTATATGTGTAGAAAAAATACTCACCAATGGTTTTAATCTTTTTTTTAACCCCCATTTAATGTTAACCTCTTTGATAGGCTCTTAAATAGTAACCTCTCAATTTAATATAGATTATTAAGATAATCTAGTTTCGACACCAATCCACCTTGTCTTGGCATAAAAAAATATTATTCTAAACACTCAAAGGATTAAAATAAAATCATTCATATAGTAATAATAATACAAAGATATAAAAATATCAAAACATGTTAATATTAATTGATATTTTCACTTTACATTGTTATCACTATCACTAATGGACATAATACAAGGCTTTTTTTATTGTCTTCACTCTATTATCCTACCCCTCCATACCTCTACCTCTTCCAAATCTTCTAAATAACTCCCCATAACTACCTAATGACTTCTCTTACATATATATATCATCTATTCACTCACTAAAACTTATTACATGCACATGAATAACTACCTTTTGATAACTACTTCTCATGTCAACTACCTTGACATGGTAGTATATTGCACTTGTATGTTGCTATTCTAGACACACACCTATCTAAGACCCATACATTAATTTACATAAACTCTTAAAAACATAACATTCCTTTCCATTGAACCAAGATACTCCCAAGCAAACTTGACATATTCAAATATTCAAATTGGTGTTTTGGCAGGAAAAAACTATATAGACTCCAATTTGAATTTAAAGACCACCTAAGGGATCTATCCAATGAAAACACATTCTATGTGACTTATATTAACTAAAAAAACTCAAAAAATAGAGACCATTTGAGGATTCCCTTGCATCAATTAGTCTACTGTCTAATTTGAAAGAACCATGTTTTGTTAAAAAATAGTCAAATCTGACCCTAGAAGGCTTCTTTAGACAAGTTAGTTGTTATATGAAGGTTAGAAGTCATTGATCATTATTTAAAAATCCATATTAGTTGAGTTAATCCTTTATAAATTTTAGATATCTATTAGGAGAATAAGAATCTCATAAGACCTTACTTATACATTTCAAAGCATACTCAAAATTGATTGAGAGTTGAGTTAAAGCATAAAATTGAAGTAGAGATATCAAGAAAGGAATTGGTTCCTCTTTATCAAAAAGCACCAATTAATTTCTAGTTATGACCTTAAATCTCAATATTAATGTAGATTTAAATAGGGTTACCTATTTATGACCTTTTAAAATTAGAAAATACTCTTCCTTTGTTCATTATCACTGATTAGTTTATTTTTATGCATACTCTAATTCAAAACTTAATAAAACCTCTTTACTTGACTATGCATAACCTAAAATTATGGTTTTAGATCTTTGTAACATCAAAAATCATTAAAAACTCATAAATATAGATCAAACAACATTGAAGATATATACTACACTCAAAAATTATTTGAGATTACATCAAATTCATAATAAAACTTCTTTATTCATGAATTATTTGACATCATCTATTTTTATAAAATAATAAAATCTATCTATCTTTATAGAATAAGAACATAAATCATATATATATATATATATGTATATATATATATGTATATATATATATATATATATCTTTATAGAACAAGAATGAGTCTATCTATTCTATAAAGTGATAATCCAAGATTCTTTATTCATGAATTCTCTAACATCATCTATATTTATAGAAAAATAACATCTATCTATCTTTAAATAACAAGAATGAGTCTATCTATTCTATACTTAAATCATCATATGCAATATGATTAAGAGTTGATCATAACTTTGTGAGTTATTTTTTCTTTGTGCAAGCCAATTGAGATTGAATTATTATGGAATTATTTGCTTTCATTGAGATTTATATTCTCTTACTACAACATCAATATTATTAATATTTTCAAATTTCTTTTTTTGTGTGAGTTTATAAAGCACACATCTGTATAACCATTGGTTCATTTGAATCAATGGGTTAGATGATACAGATCTTCCACCATGTTGAGTAGACCTATAATTAGTAGTATGTGCTAGTTTATGAGACTTTTTTCATGCCTTGAGCATTCCAAATTCTCAAGCTTCCATACTCTATAGTGAACCATAGACAATGCGCATATAGAATGTGCTAAAATCATATAAATATAAAAAATAAAATATAACCTAATACATTAGAAAATAATTGTGTAGAAATAAAAAATAACTAAATAAAAAATCAAATTATTCAATTCTTATCATGTAATGAGTGACATCATTCTCTCCCCAAGATAGAAGAAAATACTTTATGAATTTTATTACAAATTTAGTTAATTTATTGCAATCTCCTTCAGAGAATCTTTCATTTTTCATCAAGGGGAACAAAGATGAGAGTGAAATCCATGCCTATTTTTTCCTCAATATATACTTTCCTTTATCATTTCAATCATCCTCTGCATCAATGAGATCCTTATATATTACACATTGATCCCTGCTACTTCTTTGAGTGAAATTTTTAATAAAAGTCCTAGATTTATCTCTTTCCATAGATGGCTTTGATGGAACATTACCATGAGTCCTTGATCACTTTTCATCTTTTTCAATAATAACATTTCATCAATGCAATTATGTATTTGATAATACCTTCTCAATTTTCTTAATGTATTATTGTGCCTCCTCTTTTGGTTTTTTATTCCAAGAAAATAAAATTTATAAATAAACCAATTTATCATTATCCTAACAAAATCACAAAGATTTCATATGTGAACTCTTATCAATGGAATTTGTAGCACCAAATTCATATTTAGATCAACTTCATCTCTATCAGGAGGTGCTCCTTGTTCATAACCCAATATTCCCTTTGAACTTATTATATTCAATCCTTTTGACTTATTTAGATAATTCATGCAATAAATGCAACTATGCTTTGCATTTACTCCATGGCTTATGTTATACATACATTTTAATATTTTTAATTTAGAATTCATGTGTCATTAAAATTTATATGAGCCATAACCATCAACATAATTTTTTCCCCCCATTGCATGAGAAGAAATCATGGCTAAAAGTTTTGTTTGCTCAAAACTCCATTTCAAGTCTTTATAACATTCTTTTTTTACTTTGAATAATCAAAGCCACCATACATGGTTTTCTAATTGTACAAAAAAATACATTTTATTAGTAGAATGAATATTTTTACTTAGATCTCTATTCATCAAGGTAACTAATACTCTTTCATACTTGGCACCATTAATTAACTCCATCTCATCTAATTTTAGGACAATAAGAACTTTCTCATTTGCCTCTTCCACTAAAATGTCATAATATTTTACTATGGCCATTAAAATTATATCAAATTCAACATAGACATTATTCAAAGGATTAAAAGTGACTGAAACTTCCTTTCCAATGTAAATACTTTATTTCCTTATATAATCCTCTTTGGAAGCTTGGATGTGAAACATATATCCAACAAAGTTTTTAACTTCTTTGTTCATATATTCTCATTCTACTCTATCATTATATGGACAAGGCACCAATATCGTAGTGATCCCAACATTTAATATTCCAACACATAATGCCTTAAATAATTCTTCATAGCCTCTTCTACTAATCCCTCTATTATCACAAGCACCTTGGACATCACTGGCACTAATTGAAGATGATAATTGGTTTATTATTTCATCAACTAAAGATTTTTTTATAGAGGCAGATTATGGCTGGTGAAGCATGGCTAATATTTCATCTTTATTAAAAAGGCTCTTCATAACCAATGGTGAGATATGGCTTGTGTATTCAATTGCATCTGATCTATAAATATCAATAAAAAAATTTGTGACTTGAATTCTCTTTTTGAAACCACCCCCTGGAGGTACCATAGACATAATACTATTTAACTTTTTGACCCTTGTCCTTCCTCCTAGAGTAATGTTCTTCATTCTTCTTATTGTGTTAGTGAGGTCTTCAAATTTAGAATTTAATGCCTTACTTTCATTCTTCAAAGATGTGACTTCTTGAAGTAGTACATTTTTTACTTGAGAATGTTTAATAACCTCAACTTCTAGCTTCTTATTCACTTCTAATAAACTAGAGGTTATCTTCTCCATTTCAAGCATATCATTTCTCATTACATTTATATATTTCTCAAGAGTTTTTCTACTTCCTTGTAGCCTCCTATAATATCCTAACAGTTGATTATCACCATTACATATAAATTTGATTATCCCAGTCATGATTTGAAATGAGGGAGGAACATTGGTTGAATGATCAAGAGGATACAAAATTGCCTTAACACATATATCTATATGCTTTATGCCCAATATTCTCAAATAGTTTTCATCTAAATTGAATTTTTTTATGTATTTCATTTTTTAAATGGTACCATTTATTCATCTATCTCTACATACAAAACGTATGGTTTTTTCCTCACATTCCCCCTGTTTACATTTGGGTGCATCTAGAAATAAAATTGAAATAACATCTGAGGAGAAAACCTTGTTATAGTCAATATTTTACACATTTATATAATTATATATGTAATGTGAAATGGAAAATTAAAATGCAAATTTAAACTAAAAAATATAAGTAATAAATATTAAAAAATTTTAATAAAAAGAAGAATAAATCATACCAAAAATTGATAGTAAATGAGATTTCCTTTTTCCAAATATGACCTACTTGTTTATTATCACTCAAAAATTTGGGGAAATTAAAAAAAATCCATGATATGGATCAATTTAATGGTACTTAATTTTAAAAAAAAACACTCCAATATTTTGAATCCTCCCTCTAAATTTTTTCTCTACCCTCCAATTTGACATCTCACATTTTTTATATTTTGGATTCACTAATTAATTATAGTTCTTACTATGTTTATGTAAAATAAATTAAAATTAATAAAATTTATCTAATTCAAAAAATACTTTCCACCATAAATTTTAGGAGGTTTACATTTGAAAAAATTGATATAGTTATACATGATAATGATTTGATTACCATATATTATTATAACTTATTCATATCTCATATATTTGAAGTGGGTCTAATCAGTGAAGACCTATGTAGTTGATCAAGAAGCCTTAAGTGTACTTACACCCAATAAATATAATATATATAACTAATGAAAAGACAATCCTTATGTGGGATTCCATCAGGGACATCTCGATGCCCCAAATTTATCTTGCTTGTTAGAGTCTTGCAAATAATATTTACCTTTCCTTTTTAAAAGTTAGTCATCATAGCTCCCAACATTTATAACATAATTGTTTCATGAAATCAAATATTTAAATTGTAATGCCATTTGATTATTATATAATGCCATAACCTATCCACATTTTGAACAGCTTAGTACACCTTTAATGGGTGTAATGGTGAATCATTGTGTATTCCACTTATTATGGTGAAGACTCAGTTTTGTAGTGTTTAAAACTTTTAAGGCCATCCTCCTATAAATAATAAAATTTATTTCCATCATAAGTCATTTGGATTTTGGAATGCAGGTTCACTACTTATCAAACATCCATGCCAAAGACTTAACATAGTGTTATTCAATATATCACATTCTAGTTATTTACATTGTTTGTAGTAGACATTGAAATCTTAGTTAAGTCATGTTAATTATGACATGAATGATAAATACTCATTAATATGTTCACAATTCATAAAATTAATTTTGATGCCTTAAGTGTTGTCCATTGAACTAGTGTATGAATGTAGCATGAATTTGTAGTTGTAGTTTCTCTCTCTTTCAAAATAGAAATTACTTTTTTTTAATTCATTAAATTACTAAATTTACTAATATCTTATTATTTCAAATAGTAAATATCTATCCAACATTGTGACCCTTCATTGGACCTTTTTTCTTGGATCCATGAGAACACACAAGTTATAAAATACATCTATGGATTCCAAATAATGTAAAACACAAATCATAAAAAATGATAAGTAGATGCAATGATGTTAGATTATGTAAATATAGGTGGAAGTATAAAAAATCAATGGATCCTAGATTTTAAAATTGAGTTCCCCTATTTTACACTTTATCTAAAATTTCTCATACTAGAATATTGATGTACATCCATGTTTATAAATAAAATGTGTAATGTTTTTTTTTTAATCTCACATTAATACAATATTTTTAATCTATAAGATGTTTACTAAATTTAAACTAAGTAAAGAGTAATGGTGTAAGATTTCATTTCATGGATTATTAATCATCTTCTTGTGAAATTTGTGGCTAAGATACAAATTTACCCTATGGACTATCAGTAATGCATAAAAAACCACAAAAAATGGTGGGAGTATAAAAAACATTGAATCTTATAAGCATATTTAATGAATTTTAAAATATTCATCATATTCATTCTGAAATAGGGAGTGGTGAGGACAAAATAAATTTCTAAGGAAAAATTTAAAAAACACCCAAATACAAAACACCCAATAAGTTAAATTGTAATAAACATTTCCATATATTGGGCTTTGGATTGATATTCACCCATTCCTTTTTTGGTAAAAATTGGTTATCACCATGGTTAAGCCCTCTATAGGTAATGTGGTTAAAGTTTAATATATAATTTTATATAAGTACACATTTATAAATTTGTAAACTTGAATATGCAATAGCTTTTGGCCTAGACTCACATTATTTTGATAACATCACCCAAACAATTGATACAATCCTAGTCCTATTGCTCTAATTTTGGCACAGGTTAAATTGCTTTATTCTCTAGCGTTACATATATAAATAGTGTCCTTTTTCATAATGGAACTATACTTTCCAATTAAAAGTTAAAAAAATATGAAATGGGTAAGAAAAAATTACAATGTCTTTTAGAAAAATTAAATGATCATTTTCATAACCTATCCTATTTATAGAAAAGCTATCAGAGATAATAAAATGAACATCAGCACCCCAAATCACTCTAGCTTCCTAATGGTAAACTTTGATAAAATATATAACACTACACTATCACTAATTTATTTATTATAAGGTAAAATTTCATTAAAAAAATATAAAACATGAAAATATCATTTATTTATTTATCATAATAAACTACATATATCATACTCATAAGTGCATCAACAAACATTTTATTATATAAATAATAAAAAATAAAAAAGGGTGCCTAAATTCCATTATCCCTTAAAATTGTGCATCTTATATGGCTGCCATATTTGTTATACAACTCAGTCTCATAATAGTTCAACTCAAAGGCAAGTTAAACTCATCACTGTATATGGAGCTCAATTTGGGTGCTACATCTACATATACAATATACCAACTTTCCCCTCTCTACAATCCAAACAACTACATCTTTCATCTGTAATCTAGTGACTTTCCTTAATTATTCATACTTAAGAGGATTAAAATAACTATGTCATCATTTAATAACTCTGGTTAGAAGTGATTTCTCTCCTGTAAGGAAGGCTAAAAAATTTAATATCATATAAACTTCCATGAAAACTAAATAAGGATGATGTAGTACGTAATGCCAAAAATTAATTTTACTTACTTCTTGCTTTATCCTCTCTCTTACAACTTACATGGATGTGTGTCAAGAGAGTTTGGCCATTAGATATTTTGCCCTGATTTTGGATGTCATGATAATGATAGTGTTATACAAGTTAATCATACATCCATGTCCATCCATTAGTCTACCATTGTCTAGCATCTAAATCATGGTGTTGAAGATAGAAATATGTGCCTTCTCAACTTCATCAAATAGAACAACATTATATGCTCATGTTCTAATTGATTCAATGAGCTATCCACCTTCATAAATCACATATATATCATATATTATAATTTATTTTAGTATCAATATTGATAAATTTTCTTCAATAAATAAAATAATAAATAAATAACATGTTTGAAATATTGACAACTTTTGTTTAGTAAATAAAATTATAACATGTTTGCAATAGACCATTTTTAAATAGACCAATGAGTTATAAATAATCAAAAGGATCACTATTGAGCATGGAAATAGATTTTTCTCCATGTATTTAGACATATCAATTCATACTAACATATTTTAATCATCAAATAGTTGTTCTTCAAGATCTTTTCCTAATTCTATTTTACCAACATCAACAAGCCCCAAGAACAAGAAAGAGCCAGTAGGTTGTTGTCTTCTTTCAAGCCCAACACATGATCTCAACACATCATATAAAACTAAATTTACTACCTCATCTTTCCCAATCCAATAATCATAACCTAAATAAAAATATTACATAAAATTAATTAAAAAAATAGAAGCAGGAATGCGAGAAGATTAAACAATAAAATAATAAAGCAAATAATACATTTAATAAATAAAATAATACAAGGCATGAAAGTTCAAGTAAAGGTTGAATCACCTTTTATATGTCTATGTAGACCTTTTAAAAATTTAATTTTCATTTGGAAGGTGATATTATATATTTTGACCTATTTGAACACCATTAGGTCTCTAAGCCTAGAAGATCAAAAATAGGGTTTGAGGTTTCTTGTGTAAAATCCATTGAGTTGGAAATCAAAACCTTCCCTGAACATGGAATTACCTTTTATACATATAATTATACCTATTTGAGACATTTTCAAGTGGTAGATAAACATTATTTGTGTTTTGGTCTGTTTGAGGTCATTAAGGCCACTAGGCACATAAAGGGTTTTTGATCAAATTTTTTGGGAATCAAGTCTTCTAAGGTGTTTTAAGAGTTAAATAACCTATAAATATTTGAGTTAAGATAAACTAAAATTGGTATATAGATATGTTTCAAGTATTTCCTAATTTAATACTTTTGTGGGAATTAGACCTAAGTAGACTAGAAGAAGGCATTGAGTCTTTTAAGACTAAATAGGTAAAACCAATAGGTGGATTGGTTTTATATAGTTTATTTGATGATTGGATGTGTCCTTATATATTATAAAATATAATCGCAAGCCTTATATTATTTAGGGTATCTTAAATTTTTCTTGAGTCTCTTCATTGATATCAAACTTATTATCTTGCCAAGGTTATATATTTGTACATAATCTAGGAAGGGTCATCATAGGGTCATCATTATCAAGAAGTAGTTAGATTTATCTCATAATTATTAAACTTCTCAACATTTCCTTTTTGGGTTTCCATATCCTATGTTCTACCAAGATCAAACTTCGGATATTGGTATTCCTTTCATGTTGGGCCATCACAATGAATATAATTAGTAAAAAACATCAAAATTTAATAAGATGTTATATGAGAGAATATATAACTTAATACAAGTGGTTTTAGATCAAAAATAACTATAGAGTTGTAAATATAAGGGACTGAGTTTCTAATTTCCTATAGATTACTGGTTTTGAAAAGCCTATATCATGAAATAACATGAGTTCTTGTATGTTTAGGGTTATACAAACTTAAATAATAATTATAACATGTTTGATAGGATAACATACTAATATAAACCTATAATTTAAGTGATACATGATGCTTTGTGTCAAATTTACCTACTTAAGCTCCAAGTTAGGCCTAGAGATCAAAAGTCTAAAAAGATTTAACTTTGGAAATTAAAGTCTATTTTCTTAAACACCTATATAAGTTTGATTTCTTGTATGTATAGTATCTACACATATCATTTGAAGATTTCCTATAACCCTGATAAGATAGTCATATCAAGATTTCCTTAGAAAGTGTTAAAAAATAAGTCCTTAATAATTGTATTATTGATATTAAGAGAGACTTTAACAATGTGACTTGTGTGGTATTTTACATTGTTTGTGAAGTGCAAAGGTGAATAAATGTTATAAATGAGTCCTAGTGGATCCTAAGAATGTGGTAAAGGAGTCTTTCAATGCGCACATCATAAAGTAGGCAATGTTGGCCAAAAAACCTAATTTTTAATGACCATATCATGGGAATGGCCATAAAATAAGGCCATTATTCTTTGCATGGGAGTTTATTGTTAAAGAGAATTAAAAATGCATATAAATAAAGCATGACATTGGGTTGGTATAGTAAGAATATGGAGGTTCAAATTGTTTCTTGAGCTAATTCACTTTCTACATTCAAAAGTTGAATAAAGAAACTAAAGAAGATGGACGAGGCAAGGAATACCTGGACTAAAGATTGCGCACCGTAAATCCAGACGCTTGTGAGCACCCCTCTTTGGCTATGGAGGAATGACACCTGCAATGAAAAGAAACTTGGACAAGAGGATGTTAGATAGATAGGCAGTGGGTTGCCAAGTGAAAGCTTGTTCCCAGAAGTGTAAAAAATTCCTCAAAGGGAGGTCAACCCACAGATAACAGACAGATAAAGACTAAGAAAATATAGCATGCCAGAATATAGAAGTGATAAATAGATTAGACATGAAAGAAAACACCAATGATTACCTGAAAGGAGCAGTCGGGCTGATGAAAATCGCCGAGGTCAGAAATGTTGCTGGCGTCGGTTAAGAGGTCTGCCGACGTCGGTTATCCTGCCGACGTCGGTCGGGGAAGTAGCCTGTGGTCAGTTCTGGGATGTGTTCTGGACTGTGGACAGGCCCAGGATGTGAGCAAGGTCAAGACTGAGTTCGGGGATGGGTCTAAATGGACTGAGGAGTGGTCTTGCCCTGTACAGGGTCTTTGTTGGCAAAAGGGGGATGAGGGAGTTGTCTGGGATTGGTATGAAGAGTGGGACAATGTGAGAGGAGGATGGACAGGGGACAGGTCCTGAGAAAGCTTTTCAGCCTCTCAGGGGGAAGGATGGAGGGAATAGGAATAGCAGATAACTGAAAACTTAAAGAACAGAATCAATTAACAGACTTGCTTACCTTTTTGCTTGTTGGATGAAGAGTTAAAGAAGCTGTTGTTGAAGCCACAGAGGATTCTGCAAGAAGATAACTCTGATGAAGAACCTTTGCACCTGTTGCTGTTGTTGCACGAGGTCCAAACGGAGACAAGATGAATGCCAAAACACCAAGAGAGATCTGTTTGCGAGCTCAAGGGTCTAGGGGGCTACAACGGATGTAGAAAGGGGTAATGAAGGATGACAACGCCGGCAGTTTCACCGACGTCGGCCGAAGGGTCGCCGATGTCGGCGGTTGCAGAATGGGGACAGAGGCTAAAAATAGCCTCTGCGCATTCTTGCATGCCACCGAGCGAGGGGGGATGGGAAGAATGGTCACGAGGATGCCAAAATGGGCGTGGGGGGAAGATAATGAAGAGATTTGGCCTAATAAATGCTAGGGGGAAGGTGGAGGGATTCAAGGGAGGATCCAAGGTGGCAAGGGTAGGGTGGAAAGGGGGCCAAGGTCAAGGGTTAGGATAGGGGTTTAAGGCCAAGTGGGAGGACCAAGGTGCAGACACGTTTGCGGTGTCTACACAAATAATTAGGATAGATTCATGTATAAGGAGAAAAAAATATGGTGGAATAGGAATGGAGAAGGCCATCTAGGCATATAAATTTGTAAATAAGATAGTGTTTATGATGGCAATGGTCTATAACCACTAGCACAATCTGATTATGTTTAGGTATTATACCCACACTTACTCTAATTTTTTCATAGTCTAACTTATATCATTTTCAATCTATATAATGAACAATTTCACATAACTAGACCTCTACTAGGTATTTATCAACAGGTCTAATTCAAATACCTTCCTATCTTAATGATTGAGGACCATCACTTATACAAACTAGTGTGAGATTTAATTATGTTTTAGTGAGTGTATTTAGATATTAAGAGATTATTTTAGTCATTATTGGTCATTTGGTGTGTTTAGTAGGTGATAAACTAGTTTAAATAGATTATTTATTAGTTTCCTACCAAAACACAAATATGAAATTTCAAGGCCTATATTTTAATTTTGATGAAAATTTACTCGCTTCTAGAGGTTGTCTTAGTTATCATAAGTCTTATAATGTTGTCTACATACTAGTAAGTTTCCTTACATGTTATAAAGGTCATACATATCATATATTATTAAAACAAGTGTTTGTTATATGCATTTTCTAATCTAAGATAGGTCAAAATGAGAGATTTTTGGAGCTAAAACGGAAATAATTTTCTTAAAGGAATGAATAAAATGGATAAGATATAGGACCATGATTGGAGGGTACTCTTTATTAATAAAAAAATCAATAATTCTTTGAATCTTTCCATAGAAGGTTAGATAGAGAGAGGATATAATTGATTTTATAGACAGTGTACATAATCCTTGGTAATTTAGTCTAATATCTAATAAAATAAAAGGTGATATTGAGTTTAAAGTGCGTGTATTTTTTTAATTAGAGAATACTTTGAATTTAATAGAGACCATTTGAAGTAATAAAAGTTATTTTTGATCATATAAGTCTCTTTCTCCATTACATAGACTTATTTTACCCATAAATCTCGTTTATCAGTCCTTGTTTACTAAAGGAAAACCATGCCTAGTCTAAATTTGATCATTAGAGAAGTTTGATGGAGTAGGAAAGGGTATTATATAGTTATTAACTCCAATAAATAGTATTTATTAGTTGGGAATCATACTCAATTAGCTCTCAGGTCTAAGAACTTAGGAAAAACCCTAATTATAGAATCAACCTTATATAAAGAGTCATAAAACCATTTTCAATCCTTGAAAATTTCTTAAAACTTGTGAAAATATTTATAAGGGGATGTAAATAGATATTAAAGTGGTTTAAAATCCATTGGAGGTATATATATTCCATACCAACTGATAATTTGCAAATAAAACTAAAAATTCTAAGTTTCTTGATAATGAGTTGAGAGGATTGTCCAATTTATTCAATATTAAATCTTGTAAATCTAGGTAAGAGTTGGTTCATGCTTGATATGATTGTTTAGATATATTTTAAGTGTTAATTAAGGTATTAAATCCATCATTTATGGTCTGACCTATAATATTATAAATTAGGCCTCTAGTAGAAATAGGGTATTAGAGCATTTAGTGAATAATCTTCTAAAAGACAATGGGTAGATTGGTTTTAGCATGAATAAGAGGTTATTATGTTTAGGTACTTTACCCACACTCATTATAATTTGTTAAAAATATAACTTTTACAATGTTAAATTTGTATAATGATTGATTTCACATTATTAGACCTCTGCTAGGTCTTTATCAACAGGTTTGATTTAAACACCTTCCTATCTTAATGACGAAGGAGCATCACTTGTACAAACTAGTATGAGATTGAAATAGTGTTTTAATGAGTCTATTGAGGTATTATGAGAATATTTTAGTACTTATTGGTCATTTTGAGTGCTTAGTAGGTGATAAAATAGTTTAAATAGCTTATTTATTGGTTTTTTGCCAAAACACAAATGTGAAATTTCAAGGCCTATATTGTAATTTGATGAAATTTTACTAGATTTTAGAGGTTGTCTTAATTTTCCTAGGTCCTAAAAAGTTTTATATGCATTATTAAGTCTAATTACATGTTATAAGGGTCATATATATCATATATACTTAAAACAAGTGTTTGTTATATGCATTTGCTAATCTAAGATAGGTCAAAGTGAGAGAGTTTTGGAGATAAAATGGAAATACTTTTATTGTAGGAATGAATAAAATGCATAAGCTGTAGGAACACGATTGGAGGAAACTCTCTAGGAATAAAAAAATCAATAATTTTTCAAATTTTTCCATATAAGGTTAGATAGAGAGAGGATATAATTGATTTTATGGATAGTCTGCATAATCCTTGGTAATTTAGTCTAATTTTTAATAAAATAAAAGGTGATTTCGAATTTAAAGTGTGTATTTTTTGTATTGGATAATCCTTTTAATGTAATAAATACCATTTTAAGTAATATAAGTTATTTTGGATCATATAAGTCTATTTCTCTATTACACAAACCTATTTTACCCATAAATCTTGTTTCTCAATCCCTATTTACTTAAGGAAAATCATTCCTAGTCTCTTTTTGATCATTAGATAAGTTATAAGGAGTATAAAAGGGTCTTATACAAGTATTATTTATAATAAATAGTCTTTATTCTTTAGGAATCATACTTAATTAGCTATTAGGTTTGAGAACTCAAGGAAAACCCTAATTATAGAGTCAAGCTTTTAGAAAGAGTCATAGAACCATTTTCAACCATTGAAAATTTATAAAACCTTGTGAAAATATTTCCAAGGGGATGTATAAAGAGATTTAAGTGATTAAAATATATTGGAGGTGTACAGACTCCATACCAACTAATAGTTTGCAAACAAAACTTAGAATTCTAAGTATTTTGACATTGAGTTGAGAGGATTGTCCAATTTCTTCAATATTGAATCCTATAAAGCTAGGTAAGAGTTGGTTAATGCTTGATATGATTGTTTAGATATATTTTAAGTGTTAATTGAGGTAGGAAAGCCATAGTTTATCATCTAACCTATCAAAGCATAAATTAGGCCTCTAGTAAAAATAGGGTATTAGAGCATCTAGTGAATAATCTTCTAAAAGATTATGGGTAGATTGGTTTTAGCATGAAAAAGAGGTTATTTAACATGTATTAAGACCTCTTTAAGTCTTGATTTATGTTTATCTAATCATTATGTTAGAAAATACCAAGATATATGACTATCTTAAATATCTTGTTAAAGAAAAGGAGTAAAAGAAAATTGGTTAGTGAATTTGGATTTGAAAGAATACATCAAAGTTGTATCACTTAAACCAATCCTAATATTACTAGGTATATTCATATACTATGTTTTATAGATCTACAATTTCATTTATTAGATATGATCACTCAATGTTATCAATTTGAATATCTTCTTCTTTAGTGTTAGCATAGATGTTTATCAGTTTGTTCTATTTCATTATTTTTAGGTTGTTAGGTATGTTATCTATCTTCTAGTTTCTTCCCTTCCTAGTTATTTTGTTACCATATTTATGGTAAATAGGTTTGTATATATTATAATCTATTTGATGAATAAATCAATCAAGTTTAGTTTGATAACAATTTTGGTATCAAAGCCAAACAAGTCTAAGAGCATTCAAAGCAAAGTTAGCAATTGAGAAGCCTAACATACCTAGAACCCATGAACCTATATAAAAGGTAATATATGCCTATAGTCTGAGTGTAGAAATTATTGGAAGAATTGAAATAGAAGGATGCAAAGTGTAGCAATGTCATGATAGATATAAGCATTAGAGAAAGACTAGCATAGAAGAATCAACTAGATAACTAGTGAGGAGAAATAGCTGAGTTGGAATAAAGGGCACAACAAAAGCATGGTTAATCATGGTTAGGTAGACACAAATCAACTAGTGTGTGGGAGAATATTATCCATTTGATTACCATGCATCATGCCTTTGTAGTAGCCAAGAGACCTGGGATGCATATGGGTATTTTATGTGAAAGAGTCAGAGTTTATAGAAGTTCCTTTCACTTACCTCATCTTAGAATCTGATCGATGCCTTAGATAAATTATAAGTTAGAGTTTTGAAACCATTTGATTCATTGTTCAAGACTAAGAAGTACTCATTTGGCTACTAGTCACCACATTACTCTCCCATTATTTGGTATTTTTATAATTCTAAGTTTAACAAACAAAGCAAAAAAAGGAAATATGAAGCGAAGGATGGCCAATTCCATAGAAAATAAGGAAGAAGGAAAGATTTGAATGAGTTTGGAATTAATAAAGGATAAAAAGGCTATAACTTGTCAAAGACATTGTCTATAAAATAAAGTGAAACACACAATCTTGAGAGAATATCAACTTGTGTAAAGACTATCATGTATGTCCAGTATGGATGATAGTGTTAGAACCACTAAAATCCACCAAATAAACTCGTAGGACATCAAACCCCATTTGATTCTTAGGAGATCTCTAGTTTCTACTTTGCCTTTCTATAATCCCCCTATGATAGTGATAACCTTCAGTTCAATGAGCTAATATACAAAGGAAATCTTGAATATTTCTTATTAGACATGAGATGCCAAGCAAGGAGAATACAAGAAAAACTCAAAGCCAAATATGATGCAGAATGTGAAGATAAGGTTGAATAACCCAGGAAGCATCCTCATCTCTCAACACATAATTATCAAGATCATCTCCAAGGATGATTTTCCCACTAGTAAGAAAAAAAGACTTGTAATTTTCTCTCATAGCAATAAAAAAATTTATTTTTATTTACAATATCTACTCTAAAATTACTTCTCTCTAATGCCCAACTTCTTAAAGGGATAAACTATGCCACTTGAAAAATGAATATGAACACCATTTTTTAGTTTAAAGGACTATGGGGCATCATGATAGGGATTGTATAGGTTCCTATTGATCTTGATCAACTAAAAAAATATGAAATGAATAATTTTAAATCATTGATGTTTATTGTGTTAAGCATCACTGATGACCTATAGCTACATTTCAGGGATGTAGATAGAGCAAAGACAACATAGGATAAATTAGTGACCATCTATGAGGTGAAAAATAATATTAAGATCAATCATCTAAAATCAAGACTTCACACACTCCCTATGGGATCTGACAAAAAAGTTGAGGAATTTTTACATTGAGTGGCTAAGCTACAAATGGAAATGTTACCACTCAGTGAGATGGTAGATAATTAAATCTTGATCTAGATCACCTTAAGAGCACTCCCTTCCTAATTTGGATTGTTCATCATGATGTTGAATTTCTCCAAATATATAGTGTCATTAAAATAACTCATGAACCTATTGAGTAAGAATAATCCATTAACTTAGTCTAGGATGAGTTGCAAAATAAAGATATTATTGATTTAACCTAATTGGGAATAATAAAATTTTATTCCTATTTTAGTTAAGGGTCTAGATTGATAAATCAATAAATAATATTGTAATAATTACAATATTGATTTGTATATTTTATTTGTCTTATTTACATTTATAATAATAAAAATAAATAAGGAGAAATAATGACTTAGCTAGAAACAAGTTGAGATGGCTAAAATAGGGTCTAAAAATGGTTATGTAAGACTGGGATAGTGTCACAAATCAGAATCTATCTTTCATTTGGTTAAAGGGTAGGGCTACCAAAAATAAGACACTTTGGGGTCTAGCACTATTGTCAACTTCTGCTATTGCTATCAAAACTTGTCATAAAGACCTAAAACTTTATAGGTTTTTACACTATATTGGTATGAGCATGCCTATGAAATATTGAGTGCTAAATGTTAATAGATCTCACTATAGAGATGATTTAATCTTAAAAACCCTAACATTCCATCATTCTTGATAAAATGGGATTTGAATCACTTGAGAAAGAGGAGGGGTTAGTGTTTGTAATATGCATTGAACATGTGATCCACGCCCTTTATGCATGCATGCTACCTACATACCAATACTCTGAAGAGGGATCAAGCCATATGTAGTTCTCCCACCTAATGTGCTTTGTGAAATAGTGTGATTTGAGTGAAAAAATGACAAATTGAGAGTGCTTGAGGTGGTTAGGTATTAGTATGAGGGTTTGAATATGTTTTTAATTGTGTTGGGTTATTGTATGTAGAGAATAGGGAAGTTTTCCTTGGTGCTTTATTTTTATTATTTCTTGTTTTGTAAGATTTTATCACCTCCTTTATACATTATCTTTGGATGGGATTTTATAGGGAACTACTGGTCATGGGTTAGATGTATTCATGTTAGGCCAACATAATGAAGGATAGGAATCAGATGAAAATGATTGTTGGGGTTCAAAGTAAAAATGGACAAGAGTACTTAAAATGGGACACCCTAGGGTTTGGCACTATATTCTAAATATGGTGCTCCTATCCTATAGGATTGAGACATAAGGGATCATAATTGGCTTGAGAAATATATCTTAGCTGAGGTGGAATGACCATTTGGAAGGTTATAGATGACTGGTAATGAGCAAAAAGGTGTGTTAAAGGGTCACAAGAGTATGTAAGGACTAATGGATGGGGTGTCACAAGCCACACTCAAACTACCAATTTAGACATTTTATATGACTAAATTTACCTCCCCTTATTCTAATGATGCAATAAAGTGAAATACTAGGATAAAGGAAAAATATAAAGCGTACCTAAACTTACTTATAAGGGTGAAGACCATGAAAATGTGTGATGTTGAGTGTGCATAGAGAGAACACATCATGAAGTGTGAATCTACAAGAAAAAAAATATAGTAGATTAATTATTACTAGACATGTTATGTCTAAAATAAGAATTTGTAAAAGGTGGGTAAAAGAGAGAGGAAGATAAAGGAATGAATACACCTTATCGGGCACATAAACCAATACAAAACCTATTGTGATGTTGAGTGATGTTTGAGTGATGTTGGGTATATGCTATAACAAAATTAATATCAGGAATGGAACTAAGTGCTCAATTCCCTGAGGATGGCTCAAGAATACAAAGGATATCCCTTTAGATCCATTTTCACCCACTACGTGAAGTTATGTGATCATGCATGTGTTAATTGATGTTTGGACTATGTGTCCAATCCCTCTGAGTAGGTGGCTCAAGAATACAAAGGCTAACTAGTCCTTTGGCTCCATCATTGGCCACTAAGTAAAGCTATGAAGTGATACTAGTATGAATGTGTGTCATATGAGATGGATTATAAATCCCATGAATGCTTTGTAATATAATAATGTGGCATGGATAGTCAAATGTGTGCTAAAAACTAGGCCAATATCAACCACTCTGAAAGGTCGAGATTAGGCTTCTTTGAAATCTACTCTAAAACTAGGAACTAGGCTTATATGAAAGCCACTCTAAAATGATGCCAACCACCTACATATAGAATAAGGTACATAACTACTAAGAATACTTGGGTCATGTAATGAATTAAAAAATAAAATATGGCAAATGTGCCATGCACATTGCTTGCAATCATCAATGTTTATAACATGGATTATGATCTAGAAGTTATACCAACTACCCAATCTAAAATTGGAAGTGAGAGATATCATGTTGTGCATGATTCCCCCTATGTCTAGATTCTCTAAGAAAAACTATACTAAAACTATTGAATCTAAACTGAGCTAAAGCTAAAAAAACTATAACTGGTCTTACCTTTCTATATATTTTTAAAAAATCTAGTTTTTCTATTATTTGGACATGAGTACCAAAAATAGGAAACTTTATTGTCTAGTACTATAGTCCAAATATGGTGCTCTTGTCCTTTGTTATTTTTGATCACTATTTTGTATTTATCACTAAGTTTTTTATCTGTTTTACCTAGTTTAGGTTTTAGTTACTATTTTGAGTGTTCTAAAACTAATTTTTTGACCAGTATAAGGCTCTAATCTTTGTGACAAAACCCCTATTTATTTCCCCCTCTTATAAGGGTGGGAATGAAGACCTTGCAATCACTAACCTTAGAAAAAATATCCTTGCAATTGTGTTATGCTACAAAATACATGATATAGCAATGATAATCTAAAAGATGTCTCAAGATATAGCATATTTTGTATTAGAGATTGTTAGATCAATAGGGGTATGCCTAGGTAGATGTAACAATGTAATATCATGTGTAATATACTAAACTAAAATTATAAATTTGTTTAGTTATTAGTTTTTAGGTGTTAAAGAGGGATCGACCATGATTCCCATCATGGAATCTAAGAAAGTAAGATAATGCATGATGTGGATCATGGCATTGTAAACATCTGAGAAGCAAACAATTAAACAAACATGAAAGGCAAGAAGTAAGAAGAATAGAAAGGAGGCCAAGGGGCCAAAAAAATAAGGGAGATGGTTAAATGTCACTCAAACTAGGAAAGAAATAATACAAAGCATGTTCAAATACCCACATACACATACAATTGAAAACAAAGAAGGTTGGCATGAGGGCCACAAACACATAGAAGAGTATTAAAAAATGTCCTAAGGTAGACCCAAGAGATAAAATAGGAACTAAGAAATGAAATCACATATAGATAATCAAAGCAAGAAAGGAAGGCATGTAAATTATAGAGATACAATCACATCTAACTAATAAAAGCAAGAAGTGAAAGTATGCAAAACATGTAGTACAAGACTAGGTAGATGCTAAGAAATACATAAGTGCTATATATTAGTGAGTATCAATAGAATAATCTACATAATCTAGTAATTAATTTACATCAACATGATAACTAGAGTGGGTGGTGTAAGAATGACATAACCTAGATGGTATAGTCACGTAGAAGAGGCCCTCAGTGGGTAGATATGTCAATGTATGTCTTGAATGTAAAGTAGGATACCTCCTTAATGGGTAGAGTGAAGTAATCAAGGATCTAGGTGTCACTACACACACTCAAAGAAGATCAAGTGAATCATGTTAATGTATAAAAATTGATAAATAATAGCATAGAGCAACAAAATGTTAAGTCTAGCATGGTAGTAGAAATGTAAAGCATGGATAACGCATATAATTACAATGTTTTTGGTGTTTTTGATTTATTTGAATGTTTTTATATTTTGAAATGTTGTATTGTTTTTAGTATTTTTTAAATAAGCTATATATAAGTAATTAGAAGAAAACTATGTACAAGAATTTGAAAAGAAGCTATGTACAATAAATCATAAGGAAACTATGTACAAGAAGCTAAAAGATTATGTATAATTAAACTAAAATAAATTATGTATAACTAATCAACAAGAAATTATGTTTGGATTAATAAATTAGTAAATAATATTTCAATAATTGCAGTCCTAATTTGTTTTTTTAATATCTTTTTTACCTTTCTAATAATATAAATAAATAAGGAAAAATAATGACTTAGCTAGAAATACGTTGATACAAGGTCTAAAATTGGATATGTAGGATTGAGACAGTGTCACAAATCAAAATCTAGTTTTTCTTTAGTGAAAGGATAGGACTACTAAAAATAGGATACTTTAGGGTTTGATGTTGTTGTCTACTCCTACTGCTATTATCCAAACTGGTCACATAGATCTAAAACATTTTGGGTTTTTGCATTGTGTCAGTATGAGCCTACCTATGAAATCTTGAATGCTGAATGTTGGCAAAGCTCACTATAAAGATGATTTAATCTTCAAACCCTAACCCTCCATCATGCTTGATAAAATATGATTTGAATCGAAAGATGGCGGTTAGTGTGTGTAAGATGTACTAAACATGTGATCCACACCACTTGTGTAGGCACACTACCTACATACCAATATTCTGAAGAGGGATCAAGCCATATGTAGTTCTCCCACCTAATTTGATTTGTGAAATAGTGTGATTGAAATGTAAAGATGCCAAATTGAGAGTGCTTGAGGTGGATATGGATTGGTATGAGGGTTTTAATATGGAATTTTGCCTTAGTTCTTTATTTATATTCTTGTTTGCCTTGTAAAATTTTGTCACCTCGTTTATAAATTATCTTTGGATGGGCTTTTATAAGGAACTATTGGTCACAGGTTAGATTTATTCATGTTAGGTTGGCATAATGAAGGATAGGAATTAGATGAAAATGACCATTAGGGATCAAAGTAAAAATGGATAGGAGCATAAAAAATAAGACACCCTAGGGTCCATCACTATAGTTTGAGTATGGTGCTCCTATCTTATAGGCTTGAGACCTAGGGGATCAAAATTAGCCTAGGAAATACAACTTGGCTAAGGTAGAATGACCATTTGAAAGGATAAATATGACTAATAATGGGTGAAAAGGTGTGTCTAAGGGTCATAAGAGAATGCAAGAAGGACCAATGGATGGGGTGTCACAAGCCACACTCAAACTACCAATTTGGACATTTTATATGACTACATTTATCTCAAATTAACAAGGTCAAAAGTCTCATAAGGGACCTCCAAAAAATCAACCATAAAAACAACAACATTCTTGACATTATCAAAAATCATAAAATTCAAAGAGGTGGTGTCACATCTATCGAACTAACACTCATGACATGGACAAATACTGGTATAATGGCCTAAAACAAGGGTCTTCTAATAAAAAAAGCATATCAGGGTGTAAATATTCTAAGAAATTGAAAAGACATCCATGCCAGTGGAAACATAAGGGACATCTTGCAACTCGATAAGATGATGGATCTGATGAAGAGACACCTAAAGAAGATAATTATAGTGCACATAAAAACTTAGTGCTAGTCTCCCAAACCTTACAACCCATGAGTAATATCTAGTTGATAGACTCAGGTGCCACTAAACACATGTTAGGCAATAAGAAATTATTTGATTCACTAATAGACTAACCCATTGGAGATCAGGTTAGGATCATCGATGATAAAGAGTATGTTGTAGAAGGAATAAGCCAAGTCACTATTCCTCTCAAATCATGAAAATGTACACTCTCAAAGGTACTATATGTTCTTGAATTGACATTCAACCTCTTATCAGTCAATCAACTTTTGAATGATCATCTAAAGGTGGAGTTTATTATTGATAATGGCATCAAATCCTTCTTGATCTCACAAAAAGGTATGGATCTTTTGATAGCATTTTTAAAAGATAAATTAATTTTTTAGACACTATTTCTTCTTTTGCAGTAGCTCTATCTACCTCTATGGTAGAATCTACTACTATGTGGCACTACCATTATGGTCACCTATCTATTGGATCTTTATACCAATTGAGTTCAAAAGGGATGATACATGGACTTCCCAAGTTATCCAATTCCTTGCTCATTTGACCTGGATGTCTTGTAAGTAAAAAACATAGGGATCTATTCAAGGTAAGTTCCTTTAATGCTAATAAAAATTTGGAGGTTATTCATACCAAACTTAATGGACCATTACCTACTTCATTTTCAAGATACAAGTACTTTTAACTATTTGTGAATGACTAATATCAAAATACATGGGTGTTTTACCTGAAAAAGAGTGAGAAGCTTCATCATTTCTAGGTTTTCTATTAGTAGGTTATGAAGGAGACTGAACAACCTCTTCTTCTTCTCCACTCAAATTGAGGGGAGAATTCACATCAAATAATTTCTTAGCATTTTTGAACCAACAAGGCATCAAATAGAATTTGACTACTCCCTACATGCCCTAGAATAATGGCACTATTGAGTGACAAAATTACACAGTAATGGAAATGGCTCACTATATGTTGTCAATAGCAAATATGAAGAAATGATATTGGGTAGAAGTAGTCGACACAATTTTTTATCTTCTCAATATGTCACCAATGAATATTCTAAAGGATAAAACTATAAAAGAGGTATAGAGTGGTAAAAAGCCATCAATTTATCATCTACGAGTGTTTGGTTACACAACATATATGCATGTACCATATCAAAAGATAAATAAATTTGAGCCAAAAACACTCCCATGCATCTTATTGGGCTATAGAACTACCTCAAAATCATACTATCTCAAGGATCCTAAGATAAAGAAAATCTAAGAAAGCAGAGATGTGGTTTGTGACAAGTCATCCTTTGACTTGTAATGTAGAAAGAAGAATCAATACCAACTACCTCTCACCAATTACTCTCTAAGTCAGATGATGATGATACTTCTCATAGATAAGATGAGCTATAAGGGGATATGTATGTTGATCTTGAATAATTAAAAAATCCATGAGGAATTTACTCACATTAGCAAAGCATTTCTTCACATAAGTAATAAAGTTCCCATATGAAGTGGGTACAAAGCACCATCAAAGACTCCAATGTGCAATCTCCCCAGAATACTTCATCTAGAGTTAGAATAAGGAGTCAAACAACAAATTAGGTAAATTTTGCACTCATGATTGAAATAGTTGATATCTTTGAACCTGATAATGTTAAAGAAGCACTAAGTTAACCTTAGTGGAAGAAAGAAATAGATGTTGAGTATGGATCACTCATGTAGAATCAGACTTCGAAACTTGTCAATCTACCTACAAAAAATAAATCCATAAGCTACAAATAGGTTTTCAAAACTAAATATAAGGCAAATCAATCCATTTACAAGCACAAAGCATGAATTTTAGTAAAGGTATATGCTCAAAAAGAAGGCATTGACTATGAAGATACTTTTGCACCCATTATGAAGATCAAGATCATCAGAGTTATTTGTACACGGGTAGCACAAAATGGATGGAAACTTTAGTAGATGGATGTCAAGAGTGATTTCATAAATGGTGATCTCTAAAAATAAGTATACATAACCCAACCAAAAGGATTTACTGATGAAAATCATCTTAAAAAGGTCTGTCATATCATCAAATCACTATATCGACTGAAACAAGCTCCTATGGTATGGTACATCAAGATATATGATCACATTTTGCATCATGGTTTTAATCATAGCCCCTTGAATTCCAACTTATACATAAAGAAGGTAGGGATAGAAATCATCATTCCTATTATATATGTATATGATCTTATGATCACTGAAAGTTTAGAAGATTAGGTTTATATTGTAAATAATGAGCTTAAAAAATCCTTTGCCTGACTTATTGGGGGATACTCCATTATTATCATGGCTTAGAGATATGGTAGAAATAAAATCACATTTTTATATCCCAAATACAATATGCCAAGACACTTCTACAAAAGTATAGAATGTCAAATTGTAAACCTCTTTCAGCACCAATGGAGAAAGGTTTACAACTCTTTGATTCCAAGACTCACCTAAAGTGGATGTAACTCTCTATAGATAACTCATTAAGAGTCTCATATACTTGACCTACACCACACCAAACATATTTTGTTGTGAGTTATCTCTCTACATTTATGCATGATCCAAAGAAATGTCATTGGGTTACAACAAAGCATGTTTTGAGATATGTTTAAGGTACACTTCAGTATGGTCTAAAATACAAGAACAATAATTAGTTCTTTTTTTAGGGATACACTGATTTGAACTCTTTCAGATCTGTTGATGATATAAATTGAATGTTAGGATATATATCTCACCTTGAATTTAGTCTAATCTCATGGATTAGTAAAAATCAAAATTGTTTTTTCTCTCTCATCCACTGAGGTGGAGTATCATGCCACACATGGGGTTGTATGTGATGTGATATGGTTACATTGCATTCTTGTTGATATGGGAATTAGTGAAAAGAAGCCACCTATCCTTCATTGTGATAATAAGGGTGTGTTAAAGCTTGTGAAAAATCCTATTTTTCATGAAATAACTAATCACATTAGGTTGAATACCAATACATTTGAGAATAAGTCTTAAACAACCACATCCATCTCCAATACTACCCACAAATGCATAGATAGCTAATATACTCGCCAAATAACTTAGAAAGGTGAAAATTTAGTTATTTAGGGGTACATTTGTAAAAATAATTTAATGAGGGAATGTTAGCATATTTGTCTATCAATTTGTTCTATTTCATTATTTTTAAGTTGTTAGGTACACTATGTATCTTCTAGTTTCCTCCCTTCCTGGCTAGTTGATTACCATATTTTTGGTAAATAGGTTTGTATATATACTACTCTTTTTGATGAATAAATCAATCAAGTTTAGTTTTATAACAATTAAATTGGTCTTGAGACTAATGGGATTATTCTCGTTTGAAATCTTAATCTTTTCTATCTATTTTTGATATCTTTATAATCGATATGAAAATCCTCTAGGACTTTTTGTGACATCTATCAATTTATTCTATGAAACTTTAATCAAAACTTAACTCCTCTTCATATTTAGGATCTCTTCATGATTCATCTAGTCTCCTACTTGACAAACATTGTGAAACTTTCATCTGTACTATTCATATCTCATAAAGAGATGGAATTCAATGTTATATAGGTTTATCATACTATTCATATTCTATCAACTCCTATTCACTCATATTTTATCCACTTATTCCCATGATATTGGATCCCTTGTAATTTCCCGATCATTTACAATAACTTGAGTCTTGCTAGGTATCTGATATCCCTATATTGTGGAACATTCCATAGATTGATGAGGAAGCCACATAGGTATTGGTGGGTGAAGTTACAATATTTATTTCACCACTAATTAGAGATAATAAATATGAGACATATCATATTATTCTACCATATGATTAAATTCTATTATAGAATCAATATCTTCTTGATCTATCTTCATTATTGAGGATTACTGAGAAAATTCTATGCAATTCTAGCATTTCCCATTCCAACGCACCCCTGATGTATATGTAGTTGTAGCCAATATGCCTTAAAAAAGAATTCATAGGCTATTATGGCATTTACCATTCCAAATCACTCCTAATTTACCTATATTTTCAGCCAATATGCCCTAAAAACAAAATTAATAGGTAAAAAATTTACAAGCAAGAGGATGACTTTCCTAAAATAAAGCATAAATGTACAGATTCAGTAGAATGTGTTGTATGTAAAAGCAAATACCTTATATAATAATTTAATGTGAAAAAAAAATCCTTCAAATTTCCATTAAAAAATAAATTATATAATAAAATAAGTAAGGTTTTCTTAACTATGTGAGTTAGTTTAAGTTTTATATAATAAATAAAATTTATTATATTATTATTTTACCCCTATGGCTGATGTCATCTTTTAAGTGTTTTAAATTATTTTCATATGTCATATTTTATATTCTAAGGATTTATTTATAAGGACTATTTTTAATTTATATTTCCATAATGTGATCTTTATTTAATAATCTTGAAAGCTTGGATGCAAGCCTTAAGATGTGTTTTGTGTTATTGCTTATGCATGAAACTTGATGTTTATTTATTGCAACATATTGAAAGATTTTTTTCTATGTCATTGTATTTGTATTATCATACCTAAAAATTATTTTTTTGGAGGTCTATAATATAATGAAGACCTTCTTTAATGTTTGAAATCTTGTTAGTGTCTCTCTTAACCTTGAAATTCCTTCAAGATGAACTTCAAGGGTTTAGGTTTTAAGAGACTCCTAAGAATTTTCTAATAAATACACGTGATTTTAATTATTTATGGGGTCTATGGTTCACCAAATTATCCAAGGGAGTCTAATAATATCCCTCTAAAACCATTTTTAACCCATACATAAAGAGAATAGAGAGAGGATGTAGTTAGTATTCATGAAAACCCTACCAATTTGGTTTTTTATTTGTCTAAGAGGTTACATATATCTTTCAATTTTTTGAAAGCATTAAAAAATCATGGAGTGTCCCTTTTATTATTTAAAACATTAGTTTCAAGTTTAATCTCTTCAATAGGACCCTATAGACTCTAAACATATCCCCACTACAGGATTTGTAGCCTTCTAGAAAGCCTACAAAAATGTAATCCCTCAACTTGAGATCCTTATAATCTATTACATCATACTTAAAATACATGATTTTTTATATTCATACACCATATTATTTATAATAAATAACACTATAGATAAATAATATGATTATCCCTTGTAAAATGTGCTAAAAACTCACTTTTAACTTGAGAAGTTTGCAAATATTCATCAATAGTCTTGAAAATCTATTTTAGATATCCATTTAAATAAATTTATTTCTCAAAACAAGGTAATTTGACCTCTTGAACATATTTTACATGTTCTCATTCATGGTAAGTTCTATCCATAGCCTCACATGGTCATAGTGTCCATAATTCCTTGCCTATAATCTCTAAAAACTTTGGTATTCTCATTGGCAGACCTATAAAAAACTTAGAAACATGTTAGTAGTCACACTTTGAATGTTTTGAAACCTATTAAACCCATTTGGATACCTTTTAAAGTCTTGAGAATCCTCCAAGGGTGAAAACATAGGTTACAGGGTTTCAAGATTATCTACATGCATGTTTTACCCTTGGAACATGATTGATGTTTTATTATTTTTAGGAAACTAGTGTTTAGTTCCTAAAAAATAAAGGGTCTAGAGTAAGGGGAAAATCTAATCTAATATGGTAAAATATATATTTTGATCAAATTAATTACATAGGTAAGAGAAGTAACTTATCTATAAAAGTAGATTGAAATAATTGTTTCAAGGCCTAAAAACTACTGCATAGGACTAGGAAGATGTCAGGAATTTAAATCTATCTTTCATTTGGTGAATGGCTAGGAGCACCAAAAAGATGACACTTTAGGGTCTAGTGTTATAGTCCAAATCCTACCACTATTATCTAAACTAGTCACAAAGATCTGAGTTTTCTAAGTTTTGTCTAATGTCCTTATATGATCCTACCTATGAAATTTTGAACCTTGATTATCAATGGAGATCCTGATAGAGTTTTCTTAATCTTTAAAAACCTAGGTTCATCTACACACACAAAACAACAAATACATCAAAATAAAAAGGTGGAAAATTTTAGTTAGGGGAGGTATGATCACATGAATTAGAACCCCTGCTATCCTAATCACTACCTATATTAACCCTCAATCTAGGATCTCAGATAAAATGTAGTTATCCTTTAGGGAACTTGCATAATCAATGCTCATGGTAGATTCAAGAATGACTTTTGCCTAGGCCCTTCCTTGATCAAACATGCAAATCTATGTGTAATGCAAAATGTTGAGCTATATTATTGACTAATTTTTTATTATGTACTATGCCAAAGTAGTAAGTGCTAGATATAAAATTCCTTATGAAGTCCTTTATATATGAGACTCTTTATTTTGAATTTGGGATATTTATTTGCATTAGCCAAAATTATAAAGACAAATAAAACTTAAGGATGAATCTAAGAAGGGATTGGGACTCACTAATCAAGGAAACTTAACCATTGAGACTCGAGATATAGTTAGATAGGAGTGATAGAAATGGCATACCCTAGGGTCCAACACTATAGTCCAATGCCAATGATCCTATCCTACAAAATCAAGACCTAAGGAAATGGAATTAGCATGGGAAATAAGGTCTGGCTAAGCTAGAATGACCATATAGAAAGCTATAGATGATTGGTTATGGACAAAAAGGTGATTCAAGCATGAAACAAGACCAAGGTAAGTAAAACAAAAGATATGGATAAAGTGAACAAGGCTCATATTCTCTAGTCAAAGTCTCTTATGAAAAGATTGTGAAAAGACATGATATGTGTGGTTGCTTGACTAATTTAGGGTGTATACATTTTCCCCCTTTTAATCTAGTGATGAAATGAAATGAAGTACTGGAGTAAAATAAATAAGAAGAAAGTTCCTACCTAAACCTACTTGTGTGAAGATAAATGTGTTGTAAAGGATCCAACTCACTTCCTAGCCAATAGAGTGGATGGAGAGATGAATAGTGCCTAGAAAAAGAAATAATCCCTAAAATGGATTCCCCCTATACTAAATTTAGAAGTGGAATATATGTAACATGGAGAAGGAAGGCAATACTTGCCCCCTATGCTGAATCTAACTGAAGATGAGGAATGCTCAGAGGCCTAAAACTAATGTCTATTCTCTATCCCACATAAACTCATGTAATATAGAATGTGTGTATAGAATATATATACTATGAAGAGTAAAATATATCATGCCCCCACTCTAAATATATGAACTAGAATTGAAATATGCTTAGAGGTCCAAAACCAATGTCTATCCTCTATCCTACATAAACTTGTGTAGTCTAGGTCTGGGTGATTTAATGGACCAACTACTACAAATGGCCATATGGTCTAACCTAGTGATAACTTGGGTATAGCTAGGTGTAATCTAAAACTTTGGTCAATGTGTGAGAAGAGAATGGCATGTCTTGCCATTCCATCTATATAATCCTGAGTGATGAAGAACATGAACATCTGTGCCATGCCCCCAAATCTAGTATGTGAGTGATGCATATGTATAATCCAATAATCTATATAACCACGTGTGATATGACCTATCATACCATGCCCCATGTGTAAAATTGGAGATCAAAACACTATGTTGTATACTATGCCTATAATCTGTTATCTAGTTTTGTAATAATGTCATGATGTATGAAACTATATATGTGAGATGTGTGATAATGTACATGCCCTCAAATATGGTATCTGAGTCTAAATCTATATCAAAGTCACTATGAATCCATATAATTTGAATGACTATATCTAAATAGTTTATGTACTTGTAAGCTAAAATCACTGTGGATCCATATGATTTGAACCATTGTATCTAAAAAGTTTGTGTATCTATAAACTAAAGGTATATCCCCCTGAATCTCTTAAGTAATATTGAGTGACCCATGTAATCTAAATCACTATATATATTGACTGATCTAAGCTAAATATAATAATTTGAATACTAGAGGTGTAAGAACCATGGTGTACCCACTTATGAGAGTGGACGAGCATGCTAAGTAGGTGTAGAAATAGGAATAATATGAATGGTGCCCCCATTTTGGGGAGAAGGATTAAATTTTTGATAGAGGAAGTCAATATAAAAGTGATCACTAGTGGCATAATTATAAAAAAAATTGGCTTATTTTGAATAGCTTGAGAGGTTGTTTAATTGATTAGACTAAGTTGTTGAAAGTGGAATAAGTTTTGATTGGTGATAATAAAGGTGTGTACCTGAGTATAAAATAAACTTAGAGATGTGCATGCCATAGTAGGAAAATGAAGTAATAAGAGAGTGAATCTTATGTTATGTTTTCGGTATCATTGTCATGATTCCATTGAAAGAAATGGATTGAAAACCAAAGTTACAGGGTTTGAGTTATGGGGAAAATGGTATTTTATTTTGATTGAGAAAGCTAGGTAATATAATAAGTTAGATTGATTCTTGATTCCTTTGTGTATAAACTAGGTTGAGATTTAGAGCTCTAGACTGAAATATATGTCAAAGATATGAACACCTACCATGACCTAGTTTGAGTAGTTAGTAGCCCATTTTTAGGATGATGGTGATGTTACCCTAGTAAATAACTGAAACATGTGATTTTTATCTATTTGGAAGCTTGGTTTTGGTGTTTTGAGTTATTTAAAGTGTCTTAGGAAAATTTTCACTAGTTTTAGCACTCCTATCGTACATCCAATTTTTTTTTCCAAGTTCTAGCACTCATATCTAGGTTATAGTGCTCTTGTCCAGCACTATTATCATGTACTCAGCACTATTGTCATGGATGCTTGATTTTTTGAGATGTTGCTTGGTTAGGTGTTGTTTCTTTCACTTGGTTAATGATTTGGCATTATGGATTGATATATATGTTATTTATAGTGTTTTTAGGGTGAGGTAAAAATGAGAGAGTTCCATAGGGGTCAGGTGATGGAGACATTGAGATTGTTACCATTGTCTACTAATGATAGAGCTATCATGGATAGGGTAAATTTGGGTCATGTGTGTGACCTGGGCATAATGCAATGGGATAGGTATCTAATTATTGCCTTATGGGAGAGGTGGAATCCATATAAATTTACTTTATAGCTTCCTATAGGGGATATTATTATGACTCTAGAAGATGTGTATCATATTTTACATTTACCAATTAGTGGATGATGTGTGACATTGCATGATGATATGGGTGTTGATGCTATAGATCATGTGTCCTTATATTTTTATAGTGTTCCCTCAGGCATACATTAGAGAGGGAGTGATAGTGATGTACTATTGTTATTTATTATATAGTTGAGTGTTCTACACTTGAGGAATTGGTTGGTTATGTTGTTGGCATCATTTATTGTTGTGAATGGGAGTGGAGTGTCTACTGCATATAAGATGCATAGGATTGTTCATAGTGTTGATGTATATGGACCTATGTTCTCATGGGGTAGGACTATGATTTCCCACTTATATAGGGATTTTTAAAGGTGTAAATAAGAGGCATTTATTGGTGGATTGAGTGCAATGATGTTATTACATTATTGAGCTTATAAGCACATAGCAGTTGTGCAGCTAATAAGATTACAAAGGGAGAGGTGGTCACCTCCATAGATATTTGGGGAGTGGTGGATGAGTAAATTATCTTTCCAATATACTAGTATTGATCATGATATGTGGGATTTAGATAGATTGGTACATGGTGACATTATATGGAGGCTTTACAGAGGATTTCTTAGGTGGGCCAAGAATAGAGTGTAGTTGTAGTATATAAGGGTCAGCTATTAGATACATGACTACTGGGTTGGAGTGTACGAGTACTTTTAGTATGAGTGTGTGACTAGATATTTTGGGGTACCATAGGATGTGCCCCCAATAGCATGGGTATGGGTGAGGAGTGCATGAGAACTAGAAATTGTAAGAGCTCGTGCAAGGCCCATGAAATATGAGCTAGCACCATTACCTTTATATGTGTGGGATATGGCTATTGACATTCCTAATGTGGATAATTTTGGATGTATAAATACATATAATTCATGGTGGATGAGGTATAGGTGGGATGAATTAGATCCTATTGATAGAAGGGATGATCCAGAGTATGAGGATCCACAATTGATCTAGACGATGGGAGGTAAGCAACAATGTCATTTGAATGGTGTACAAATTTTTGCTATTAGCCAATGTAATGCCCTAATTTATGTGTAGGTGGAGTGGGAGGTGCTTAATATGAGGCACATCCTAGGGTGGGGAGTGGAGATGAAGATTATAAGGAGACCATCATTGAGTTGAAACTTTGAGAGCTCACATGGCATGTACCTAATGATGTAGTGGAAGGATTGATAGAACAAGCAATGGTCACAACTAGTATTCATGTTCATTTTTTTGAGAGGGATGATATAGCGATAGATGCATATTTTAGGGTAGTAGGAGAGAGAGATGAGATGAGAGCTAAGCTGAATAAGCATAGGATGCCTCCACATGATTATGGTTCTATTAGCACAAGGATCATGGATGAGTACACAGACCATCAGAGGTAGTATGTAGACTTGTGAGGAGCATGGTTGGATACTAGAGTGAGAGAGTCATCAAAAGAGGCATTTAGGAGATTGAGGAGATGAAAGGCCATTAAGTGCTAGTGTGGATTATGGGACTAGTACTAGTGGGGAGAGTGAGATTGAGACTGAGGGCATGATGCCCATTCATGATTGATTGTATTTGATACGGTGTATATGTTTTTGAAATATTATTATGTGTGTGTGTGGGTATTGGTTTTATTTTGGATTTAGGTGTATTGTGTTATGGACTTTGGAATAGATTGGTATATTTATTGAAAATGGTTGATTAAAAATAGTTGATTTGACATTGATGTTGAGGTTTCATATGTTTTTGTAAAATGGTACTTGGGATATGTGATTTGATTATTGTTGATTAAGTGTGATGTTAGTTTTGATTTTTAATTATATGTGAGTAAAAATTTATTGTTTTGTAATTTGATAAAGTTAGTTGGTTTAAGATTGGTAAAACAAGATATTGGTAAGATCAGGATTTGGCTAATTTGGTTTGGCTAGGGATGGATATTTGGAACTAAGAATGTTAATTTTTAGTATAAGGGGATGTAAGAGATCATGTTATGTGTATTAATTCCATGAGAGTGGCTCAAGAATGCAAAGGATATACCTTTAGCTCCATCATCTCCCACTAAGTGAAACTATGTAGTAATGCATGTACTAGCCAATGTTTGGACTATGTGTCCAATCCCTCTGAGTGGGTGGCTCAAGAATACAAAGAATATCCCTTTGGATCCATCATTACCATGTGAAGTGAAACTATGAACTACTGCTGATATGAATGTGTGTCATATCACTCTAGATATATCACTATTTGAACTATGATGGCCAACTAAACAAGTACCCATAGTACTCATGATTTGTAGGAACATGTTCTATATCTGATATTGTCTATTGTGCACTAAATATAGATGTGCATGGAGACTCTACCAAATGTAACCTTACTAGATGTGTAATTCAAAGTGGGTGTTGTGAAGAAGGCTCATCTACCCACAATCATAGTGGATTACTATGTGAAATAATACCCTATGGCCTCTATAATGATGCATATGACAAAGAAATATATCAAGAAAGAGATGAAACCTATGATGGTGGCTCATCTAATATCAATCATATAGGGTTTCTACATAAAATAGGTCCCTAAAGCTTGATCATAGTGAATATATCTCTATAACAATACTCTATGATGTGGATTCATCTAATATTAATTGTATCAGGTTGCTACGTGAGATAGGACCCAAAAAAGTTAACCGTAGTGAATATCTCTTTAGAGCAGTACTCTACTCTAGTACTTATAACTATGCTAGATATGTATATGGAATTATATTATGTACTCCTTAGACTATAGTTCTATATATAGGTTTTTATTGATGTAGTAGTTTCTAAACCTTTTGAATAGGTGGAATAGGAGATCTCCCATGAGGCTCTATCCTGGAAGCTACATTACTCTCACAATGAGTAATCATTGATTTTGATGAAGGAATACCCTGGGATAACTTAGTCATGGAGGAATGAGGTCTGTGGTTCTATGATGGAGGAGATATTAGTACCCCGTATGTGAATGCTATGATGCCATTATCAACACATCTATTAATTCAATCCTTGATTCCATAAAAATCATTATCTCTATGTCCATAGATATAATGATAGTTACAAAAAGGCTAATGTGGTTGTCTATGTAAGAGATGTGGATCTTGTCAATGAGTAGAAGGTAATGTGATTAACCTCCTATCTAGTAGTGTTGATAATATGACACATGGGCTATCCCACTCTGAATCAAACTATAGTGGTGCCTTATTGTTGTTCTCTATAGTACATAATGTAGGTTATGCTCTAGAGACTGGCTCTCTATTCTTAACTAGTTATTTTTTTATTGAGGTCTCCTATTTTGTTTAGGACATGGTGGATGTTGTGTGCTAGGTGATGTAGATGGAGGTACTAAAATGAAATATATAGTAATTTGATAAACTAAATATACCTCAATCAATCCTAATCTATTTTCCAAGGCTATAAATATATAGGACAAGTGCATGAAAGAGGACTCCATATGATATAATATATGCTCAAGGAGAGGTTGATGAAGCCCCTTAATAAAGATATGTTAAATCTCTAAATCTACGATTTTATAGATAAATCTGAACATGTTCATATTGATATAAAGTATTTTGATAAATCTAATAACTGGATATAAAGTATTTTGATGCAAAGTGGAAAGTTTCTCAAATGTAACATAAGGGCCCATATTTGCTATGTAATATCTAAGAAATGCCTCCTCCAAGTCATCATATGTGTGTAAGTAGATAATGGGGAGTATATGAAATAACCAATTTTGTGCATCCCCCACTAATGTTTGCTAGAACAGCTTCAGTAGAATTAAAGGACTCACATGAGATGGCAAAGCCTTCCAAAAAGCTTGAAGGTGTATGAATGGATCTCCAATTCCATCAAAGTGAGTCAATGATGGTATCTATTAATGCATAGGAAATGAATATTTTATGAATATATTTATAAGAGGGTTACCATGTAAATAATTGACATCCATCCAAGACTTATAAGCCTATTTTCTAAAGTAAGGAGATGTACTTGGTGTTGTAATTCAGCAATTGCATGCATCAAATAAATAATCTCTTGGGATGGTATATTAGCATCTTGAAGTGGTTAATTTATCATTAATTTTAGACATGGTAATGTTAAATTTAGCAATTGCATCATAGAGAGGCGGTGTGCTCACTTGAACCTTTGGAGGAATGATAACTTGGACTTTAGTAGAGGGATGAGGGATACCATTATCTTTAGGAGAAGAGTGAGAAATAGGTTATATGTAGTAGAGGTGGCTTGGGAGATTCATTGGTATCTTTATGTCTTATTGAATCACATTATAATTGAGTAGAGGATTTATTATTATAATTAATATGTGCATCATTTGAGATAGAATCATGCATAAAGGTAGAAACAACATTTGGTATTGCATTATGTTTGAGAGGAGTGAGAGAAGAGTTACAAACATGAGATTCATTTTATTATTCACTATGTACATAATAATCATCATTATTCCATGCATCATCATATTCAAAATATTGTTCATAATCACTCTCATTTTCATATTCATTTCAATGTTCACTATCATACTCATTATCACTTCCATTGTCACTAGGGAGAGGTGTAAAAGAAAAATTCAATTCTTTTCTAATATGCAATAAATTATCATGTAAAGTTGGAATATTATGTGTATTTATGTTATCCATGGATGGAGTGTATGCATTATTTACATTTTCAATATGAGAAGTAAGAGTAAGAGAGTTATCATTTAGACATTATTTTGATAGAGTAAAGTCGAGAGCATGAGATGGATCATTTGAACTATGCATTGGCAATTTGATTTTTTTTCATTTATATTATTGTAATTAGAGAGAGAGAGAGAGAGAGAGAGAGAGAGAGAGAGAGAGAGAGAGAGAGAGAGAGAGAGAGAGAGAGAGAGAGAGAGAGAGAGAGAGAGTAGGTTCACATGGAATAAAATTATTACCAATAAGAGGTTCAGTTAGTGACTAATTTCTTCATTTGATGCATTATGCATAAGAGAATGAGATGAAAAGTATCTTTCCCATTTATCAAAATTATTTTATTTAGAAGATGAAATAAAAGAGATAAGTTTGAGAGAAGATGAATTTATTTTTTCTTCACTATCAATTTCACATGTATCTTCATATTCCTCATTACAATAATAGTAATTATCTTCATTGTAAATGAAATCAATTTCCACATTTTTAGCTAATGTGAAAATTTTCAAACTTGTCCATTCATTGTCATAATTATAATAAAAATTTATAAATTGACCTATGGGATGAGAGGGAAGAAATTCCTTAGTTTCCATTTTATTTCTTTCACCAAAGAGAATGTGAATAAATATTATTAAGAAAATACATTAAAAAATAACTACTAACGTAGAGATTTTGAAAATATTTTTGGCACTCTAAAAAATTTGCAAAAATTTCAAAATATTTTTCTAAAAATTTCAAGGAAGGCTTGGGGTTTGAGGACTTAGTTTAGAAATCTAGGGTTTTGAGTTGGGTTTTTAGATTTTTTGAAAATTATTGCAATAATTTAAATTCTAAAATAAATTGAATAAGATAAATGCATGAAAATTTATCTAAAAATAAAAAATTTGAAATTAAATTTTTGCACAAAATATCTGCCAACATAGATATTTTTAAAATATTTTTGACACTCCAAACAATTTGCAAAAAATCCCAAAATTTTATTTAAAAATTGTAAGGATTGAAGGCTTGGGATTTGAGGACCTAGTTTGGAAATCTAGGGTTTTGGGTTGGGGTTTTAGAATTTTTCAAGATTATTGAAATAATTTAAATTCTAAAAAAATATTTTAATAATATTAATGCACAAAAAAATATACAAAAATCATAATTTTAAAGTTGAATTTTTACAAAAAATATGAAGGAAAAACCCTTAGGGTACCTAGGGTTTTATATTTGTTTGAAGTAAGTTGGTTTCACAAAATGTTTTATTATTTTTAGGAAACTAGTGTTTAGTTCCTAAACAATAAATGGTCTAGAGTAAGGGGAAAAATCTAATCTAATATGGTAAAATATAGATTTTGATCAAATTAATCACATAGGGAAGAAAAGTAACTTAATTGTAATAGTAGACTGAAACAACTATTTCAAGGCCTAAAAACTACTGCACATGACTAGGAAGATGTCAAGAATATAAATATATCTTTCATTTAGTGAAAGGATAGGAGTTCCAAAAATAAGACACTTCAAGGTTTGATGTTATAGTCTAGGTCTTATCATTATTATCCAAACTAGTAAAAAAGATTTGAGTTTTCTGGGTTTTGTCTACTGTCCCTATGTGAGCTTCTTTATGAAATTTTAAACCTTGATTGTCAACAGATATCCTTGTAGATATATTTTAATCTTTAAAACCCTAGGTTCATCTACACACATGAAACAATAAATACATCAAAATCAAAAGGGGGAAAAACTAGGTTAGGAGAAGTATGATCACATGTTCTAGAACACTTATTGTCTTGATCACTACTTATATTAACCCTCAAGCTAAGGTCTCAGATCAAATTTAGTTCTTCCTTAGGGAACATGAATAATAAAAATGCGTGTTAGTTAAAATAATTACTTTTTCCTAGGCCTTTCCTTGATCAAGCATGCAAATCTATGTGTGATACAAAATGCTAAGCTATGCTATTGACTAATTTTTAATTATGTACTATGCTAAAGTAGTAAGTGTTAGATATAAAATACCTTGTGAATTAATTTATATATGAGACTCTTTATTTTTAATTTGAGATATTTATTCATACTATCTAACGTTAAAAATAAAAACAAAACTTAAGGATGAAGCTAAGAAGGATTGGGACTCATCAAGTGAGGAAACTTAACCGTTGGGACTCAAAATACAGTTGGATAAGAGCATTGGAAATAAGACACCCTAGGGTCCAATGCTATAGTCCAATCCTAACACTAATATCCTACAAGATCAAGACATGGGGGATGGAATTAGCATGGGAAATAAGGTCTGGTTTAGCTAGAATGATCGTTTAGAAGGCTACAAATGACTGGTTATAGACAAAAAGGTGACTCAAACATGAAACAAGACAAAGACAAGTAAAATAAAAGACATTATTAATGTGAACAGGGATCATATTATCTAGTTTGAGTCTTCTATTAAAAGACATGATATGTGTGGTTTCTTGACCAATTTAGGGTGTATACAATTGAACTTCCATGGAAGCCTCTCTCCAAACTTCTTATACAATATTCAGTCCTACAAGCTCCTTGAGATGAATTAGATAATCATTAAGACCCTGTATCATGATAGGAACCCTTTCACTTCATTTTAAGTCATTTTTATGAGTTCTTGGTGACTCTATGGCTTTAAAAACTACCTTCAACCATTTGTCTCTCCTAGAATATGCTTACAACCTTATATGCTTCCCTACAAATACTTAATCAACTATGCTCTTTCTTTGAGAAACATCTTAGGATTTTCAACCTATAGTTACAATTTCAAATCCCCATATTATTATCCATGTATGTTCTACATGAAGGTATTTTTAAGCATGAGAATAAAATATTTACCAATGTCACTCTTAAACATCTAGAACTATATTATAGGTCTCTTTGGGATTGATGTTTAGGCCTTATTTGCATTGAAAAAAATGA